>CAJHQP010003310.1:0-69550 GCA_905132765.1 Moricandia arvensis
ATTTTGAGATCAGATAATGGTGGGGAATATACAAGCAATGCATTTAAGCATTACCTATCCAAGCACGGAATGATTCATCAAACAAGCTGCCCATATACTCCTCAACAAAATGGTGTGGCCGAAAGGAAGAACCGGCACCTTATGGAAGTAGCCAGAAGCATGATGTTCCACATGAACGTACCAAAAACGTTTTGGGGAGATGCCGTGATGACTGCCTGCTATCTGATCAACAAAATACCAACCAAGGTATTGCAGGATCAGTCGCCACATGAGGTATTAAACAAGAGCAATCCATCTATAGATCACCTTCGGGTATTTGGTTGCGTGTGCTTTGTGTTAATACCAGGAGAGAAAGGAACAAGCTGGAACCGAAGAGCACCAGAGCCATGTTTATTGGCTATTCACCTCAACAAAAGGGATACAAATGCTATGTACCGGAGACCAGGAGGGTCTTAGTATCCAGAGATGTGAAGTTTGTTGAGTCAAAAGGTTACTATGAAGAAAAGAGCTGGGATGAAGTGAAAGACTTGTCGCAATCTGCCTCAGACAGAGCTGAGAATTTAAGAAGAGTCATGGAAAACATTGGCATTACAATACCGAGAAGAGAAGCTGCAGTTCAGCCTCCATCCACCCGCCCAGACCCAACCGGAGAAATGGACCAGGAGGGACCTTTTAATGAAGGTACAGAGGACGCTCCTCTTGATCCTGAGGGGGGGAATCAAACTGAGTCACAGCCGGACAACACAGCTACTCATGATCAAGAAGAGCAACCAGAAGAATCAAGAGACAATGAAGATCAACCAGCGGATGATGGAGCTACAACAACTGAGGAAACTGTCCAACCACTAAGAAGAAGCACTAGGATCCGACATACAAGAGTGTACTTCAACTCACAAGCCGTGGCACACCGTTCACAAACTCCATGTTCCTTAGTAGAGTTTCCTGCCAGCCACCAAGCCTTCATGACTAGTGTGGATCAAGAATTTATTCCAAGAAAGTATGAAGAAGCTATGGAGATAGATGAGTGGAGGAAATCAGTGGAAGATGAAATTGGCGCCATGATCAAAAATGAAACCTGGTTTGAGTGTGAGCTTCCCAATGACAAGAAAGCCGTGACAAGCATGCTACTGTTCACCATCAAATACTTAGCAAATGGGAAGCCAGAGAGGAAGAAGACACGGCTTGTGGCAAGAGGCTATACACAAGTATATGGAGAAGACTACCTTGAGACATTTGCACCAGTAGCAAAACTTCATACCATCAGGATTCTCTTGTCCATTGCCGTGAACCTAGAATGGGATCTTTGGCAAATGGATGTCAAGAATGCGTTTCTACAAGGAGAGCTTGAAGATGAAGTGTATATGAGACCACCACCTGGTATGGAAGGCATGGTAAAACCTGGAAATGTTCTAAGACTAAGGAAAGCTATCTACGGGTTGAAGCAATCTCCAAGAGCTTGGTACCATAAGCTAAGCACAACCTTGAATGGAAAAGGATTTACAAAGTCTGAAGCTGATCATACCCTTTTCACCCTCACAAGCAATCAAGGAATCATTGCCATACTGATCTATGTAGACGACCTCATCATCACCGGCAATGATAAGAAAGGGATTGCATCAACCAAAGAGTCCTCAAGGCAAGCTTTGACATCAAAGATTTAGGAGAGCTAAAGTATTTCTTGGGCATTGAGATGTGTAGATCCAATGAGGGTCTGTTCATGTCCCAAAGAAAGTACACACTTGACATACTTAAAGAAGCTGGTAATCTAGGAGGAAGAAAAGCCAAAACACCATTAGAAGAAGACTACAAAGTAATGCGTGAGGGGGAGATAGAAGATAAGCCATATGAAGACACAAAACACTATAGAAGAATGGTGGGGAAGCTAATCTATCTAACCATCACAAGGCCGGATGTGTGTTTTGCTGTGAACCAAGTCAGTCAGCATATGCAAGCACCAAAAATGTATCACTGGAACATGGTGGAAAGGATTCTAAGATATCTTAGAGAGGCACCAGGGCAAGGAGTTTGGCTAGGCTGCAACAATAGCACTGAGATCGTTGGGTATTGTGATGCAGACTGGGCTGGAGACAGAAAGGACAGGAGGTCTACTACAGGATATTGCACATTCATTGGAGGCAATCTAGTCACTTGGAAGAGCAAGAAGCAGAAGATAGTCGCATGTTCCAGTGCTGAAGCGGAATATAGGGCAATGAGGAAGCTCACCAGCGAACTGATTTGGATAAAGAACCTACTAATGGATTTGGGAATTGAGCAAACCACTCCCATAACCATGCATTGTGATAATCAGGCGGCTATCCACATAGCTTCCAACAATGTGTTCCATGAGCGGACTAAACATATTGAAGTGGATTGTCACAAAGTTAGACAAGCCGTGGAGCAACAGATCATCTTGCCATGTTATACACGAAGTGAGGAGCAACTAGCAGATATCTTCACCAAAGCTGCAAACCAAAAAGTCTGTGAGTTCATTCATTCAAAGCTTGGACTCATGGAACTCCCATCTCATTAAGTTAAGTCTCCCCTTCATGAAGTGTTCTACTCTTTTTCCTTGGCTGGGGTTTTATCCCATGGGTTTTACCTGGCTAAGTTTTTTAATAGTTTTTAATGAGGGAATGCTTCATGACTTCCAAGCTTGACTTGTTTCATATGGTCAAGCTTGAGGGGGAGTGTTGAGGAGAAGCATGAATACACAAGGAAAAGAAAGTTACCATGGCAGTAAAAATAAACTGTAATGGTAAAAGTAAAAATGACACACAAGGTAACTCCTATTACCTTAGGCATGGAGTGATGTCATGGTGACCAAGAAGTGATGAAAGGGGATGAGCTCATGCTGACCAAGAAGTGATGTAAGGGATGAGCTCATGCTGACCAAGAAGTGATGTAAGGGATGAGCTCATGCCCACCAAGAAGTGATGTAAGGGATGAGCTCATCCCCACCAACTCATCCCCACCAACTCATCCCACCAAGAAGTGATGTAAGGGATGAGCTCATGGTGGCTGTCAACAAGCATTGTAGTTTCTATAAATAGGGGGCAAGATGTAATCAATTTCTAACACACAAAAATGAAAAACATGTTCTTCTCCATTCTCATTCTCTCTCAAATCGCAAACTCCTTCTCTGATTGATCATCTGTCAAACTAGTACATTCTTCTTTGTATTACTTCCGCAATTAAGCCATTCTCACACTAAGGAATTCTCGAATCTATGAGGTTACCTACGAACGGGGTAGGGTGCAAGCCGCCATGGCTACTAAGGCCAATCGCCGTTTTGATCACATTCGTGGGTGAATTGATCGCAGTGACCCCTTCGATGAGGCGCGATTTTATTATAGCTAAGCCTTCCGGACGAGGAAGTGCCTCCAAGTGCTGGAGAGGAGAGGGAACGACATCGCGCAAGAGAGGATAGATTTCTTCCACTCCGAAGAGGACATGTAGAAGGATGAGGCCGCTCGTGTATGCCCCGGAGAGCATACGGAGGCTGATCTCTCGCTGTCTCCATTGGTTCTAGAGTTGAAGTTCCTAGACAAGGATTTCTCGCCACATTGAAGGCCAAATTTCTAAATGACCTGCTTACCGAATTCAACCCGCATGGGTCTAACTCCAGGCTGATCGGTGCTGAGCAGGCTGCTTCTTTCAGTATCCCGAGCCATTCTCTCGGAGAGCATTTGCTCGAGAATATCGGTGCCAAGTCTGTCGGAGGCGTTAAGAGCGCGGTTGGTAAAGGTGGAAAGGACACCGTGGTGACTGTCTTGAACGTGTTTGACGATGAGGATGAAGATCTCTCGTGTCTCAGGGATTCTGGGACATGAAGGCCGTTGGAAAACGACAAGGCTAGGCATTTATAGGGCGAGTCAGATGAACACCAAAGTGTGGATCCGCAGGCTCCGAAAACTGACCCCCCTCCCTCCCCCCCCTCGGCAGGACCCTCAAGAGAAAGAGACCCCAGTCGATGGCCCGACTTCAACGGTGGCTTGATTGCTTGTAGCTTGTTGCTTCTCTTGTTTGTTGTTTTTTTTGGTTGTTGTTGTTTGGACAAGATTTTTCCAGTTTTGCCCAGGACCTTTGTACGGTTTGTAACTTGGTTTGGTGGAAAGCTTGTTGCAGTTTAATCGCTGTCGAGTATTTTCAGTAAGCCGCATGGACTTAGAATTCCTGACCAACTTTATTTAGTAATTAACCCAATCTCCTATCGATGAGAATTATCAAAAACATTTCGGAGTAATTCATCTAGTCATTTGTTGACAGGGTTTACTAAATACTCGGATGTTCAGGTAAGCCGGCGTAGGAACTTAGAACTTATTAAAATTAAAGCTTTACCCGAGGTAGTCCATTCAGTCGTCTGTTGACGAAGGCTATCGAGTCGCTTATTCGGAGCAATAACGGTTTTCTCTCTGCATTAAAGCGACTTTACATAGTATGGAGTCAGCCAAACCGCCATGAAAATCATTAAAGAGAAAGAAAATTATTGGCTCGGCCGGTCACAACCGACTTGGCCGGGACACTTGGATGTGTGTCTGATCAGGACATATTCTTCGATCGGGCATGAGTACCGGTACGTGATCCGAAGCTTGGCATATTGCGCACTGCTTGGTCGTTGGCATCACAGGATGCCGGGGCGCGGTATGCTATGGCGAGTAAATGTGGCAACAAGTGCCTTTACTTTCCTTCGCCGCCCGACGTCCTTGTGTCGTGACTCCTATCTGGTTAGAGTAGGTTTTTTTTTGTTATAGCTGGAATCGGTAAAGGGCTGCCTACGTACCCCAGGGATGGATCAAGCCATTCGTAGTTTGTTTTGATCGACTAGAAGTGACCCGGAGGGTGCATCTATCCAGCGGGTAAAGGGGACTTTGTGGGTTCGCTTTCTCGGCTTGATTCGAAGCAGAAGTTAGTCGGGGAGTGCATCTGTACGGTGATTGAAAGTGGCTATGTGGGCGCATTCACTGGCCTTTTTTTAGCAAGTAAAAGTGACCGAGAGTCATTTACTCATCTTATTTCGGGGGTGTTACGTCTCTCATACGTAGCAACGTTTGAGATGCATGGAGTTCCATGCTCTCAAAATAGCTTCGCCGGTGAAGGTCTCGAGTCGGTAAACTCCGGGTTTGATGACCTGGGTAATTTTGTATGGATCCTCCCAATTGGCCCCGAGTTTGCCAGATTTCCATTCCTTCGTGTTCGCGAAGACTTTACGTATGACCAGGTCACTGAGCTCGAGGGGTCTGGATTTGACCTTCTTGTTGTAGTAGCTCTCAATCTGGTACTGGTCGTTCTGGATGCACAGATATGCTTGGTCGCGCTTCTCATCTATCGCATCGAGGGCGTCAAGTAGCATCTTGCTTTTTAGCTAGACATTCTGGGGCATTTTGGATTGCCGCAGACTCGTGACGTATACCTCGGCTGGGGCCATTGCTTCGACGTCGTAAGTTAAAGAGAATGGCGTTGTTTTAATCTCTCCTATGGGTGTTGTTTGGTGCAACCAGAGTACTCCGTGCAGTTCGTCTGCCCATCGAACCTTCTTTAGGTCGAGGCGCTTCTTGATGCCATCGATGATAGTCTTGTTTGTCGCCTCGGCCTGTCCATTGCTTTGAGAATAACGCAGGGAGGCGGTTTTCAGACGGATTCTCCATCTCTCGCATAACCCCCGGAACTTGCTCGTGTTGGCATATAATGTTCTTCTTGATGAACGCCTGCACTTCGGTGTCAGTCACCGATACGAACGACTCTGCCTCTACCCACTTTGTGAAATAATCGGTCAAGACGAGGACAAAGCACCTCTGTCTCAAGCTCGAAATTGGGCCGATTATGTCCATGGCCCATCGCATGAATGGGTACGGGGCTGTCATGGTGCGTAATTCTTCGTTCGGGCAGTGGATGGTTGGGGCGTGCCGCTGGCACATGTCGAAGCGCCGTGCGTAATTCTCGCAGTCAGATTTCATTCTCGCAGTGCTCGACCGCCCATGTGGTTACCAGCTGCGCCTTTGTGCGTTTCTGCCACGACTAGGCGAGTCTCCTTGCCGTGGATGCATTTCAGAAGGACTTTGTTTGCAGTGTACCGGTGTAGGCCTTCGTCGATGACAACATAGTGCGCGCTGCATGATTTCATATAGGAGCCCGTGTCGGTCCGCCAATCTGGAGCGTCGTCCTGGTTGGTATCCACTTCCATATCGTGTTTGTCGGAGACAGTTGCGACATGCAGTTATTCGTCTTAACCGAGAGAGATGCTTGGTCTATCGATCCAGTGGATTGGGATCGTTCTTTTGACCTGTTCGTGGAGCTTGCTTCCGTTTTCTGCGAGGGCATCGGCGCACACGTTCTGACCCCGGGGAACCTTTGTGAGAGTTCAAAGAACTCGAAATATTTGGCCAGACTCTGTATGAGTTTGAGGTATGCGTCCATTCTGTCGTTACTGGCATCGTAGTCGCCCCTGAATTGACTCTTTACTAACTGTGAGTCACAATAAGCACTGAGTCGCTTGGCTTTGACTGATTTGGCCAAGCGGAGACCTGCAATGAGGCACTCGTAATCGGCCTCGTTAATTGACAAGGAGAAGCCGAAGCTAAAAGACTGTCTGATTAGCTCGCCTGTCGGTGATTGAAGCGGACATTCGATTGACTAGTCTCTGGTATGTTGCCCCTGCATTTTTGAGGCCAAAGGGCATCACTTTGTAACATTAAGTCCCTCGATCCGTAATAAAGTCTGTCTTCTCGCGTTCGTCTGGATGCATAGTGATCTAGTTATAACCGAGGAAGGCGTCCATGAAAGTTAGTAATTTTTTCCCTGCCGTCGATTCGACTAGTCGATCGATGTGACAGAGGGGAAAACTGTCCATGGGGCATGCTTTGTTGAGATCTGTGAAATCGACGCAGACGCGCCACTTGCCGGTCTTTTTCTTGACCACGACAGGAATGGCGATCCACTCGGGATTCTTGAATTTGGCAATGGAACCGGCACCAAGTAATCGCTCTACCTCGTTGTTCACTGCTTTTGCTCGTTCTGGACCACACTTCCTTCATTTCTGTCGGATGGGTTTGAACGTTGGGTCAACGTTGAGCTCATGGGTTGTTATCGCTGGGTTGTTACCTTTCATATCGGTCAAGGTCCAGGCAAAGGTTGAGGTGCTTTGCAAAGAAAATTCGACGATTTTGTCTCACATCTTGTCGCAAAGATAAGCCCCGACTCGCAGAACTTTGCTAGGGTCGTTGTCGTTGATAGGTACTTCGACGACTTCTTCCTTATGTGGGTAAACATTGTGAATTGGTTTTGCGACTGAGTTGACGTGGGAGGTTGTCTGCTTCTGCTTGAATTTTGCGATCAACAGGTCACAAGCGGCTTGTTGATCGCCTCGTAGGGTTCGGGTTTGACCATCGGGACCGGGGAACTTGACGCATTGATGGTAGGTTGATGGAATCCCTCGCATGGAGTGGAACCACGGGGTGCCGAGGATGACGTTGTACAATGCTTTCGTGGCAATGACATAAAACTTGATAGACTTGGTTACGCTGCAAGCGTATACCGGGAGTTTGATCGTACCGAGCATTTCTTCGAAAGAACCGTTGAAACCTGTCAATGTCCTGGTAGATGGTTTTATGTCGTTCAGATTGACCCTCATTCTGTTTAGCGTGATTCGGAAGATGAGGTCGACAGAGCTCCTTGTGTCAATCAGTACTTTGGTGACTCCGCACTCCCCAATGCCTAACTCTACGAGAAGCGGGTCGTTATGTGGTATGTGCACGTAGTCTGTATCGGGGGGGAGAACATGATTTGGGGATCTTTCTCAGGCTTTGACGGCAAGTTTTGCGAGGTTAGGGCGTGCCGACAATGATCCTTTATGGATCAGACAGAATCGCCGCACGGGGGAGACCCGCCCATAATAACGTTTAGCTGTGACAGACGCGCCGTCTGTCGCTTCTGGATCTGTCTTTTCAAGTCAACAGTCAGATTATATCCTGACTCGTTCGGTTGGCGAGATGGTCTTGATTGCTGGAAGTTGTGCCGTCGTTCGTCATACTAGCTTAGTAAAGTTACTTCAGTCTGCCCCACGGTAGGCGCCAACTGTTTGAACCGAGTTTGATCGGTTTGCAGTGAAGGGACAAAACTCGTCTGTGTGAAGTTGTGAAGACGTTTGTATTAAGCCAGAAAGACGTTTTCTCGAGTATATAAAGGGAAGTTTCAGGCAAAGAAAGTAACCGGTGCTTTTAAAGCTAGCCGGGGAGTACAAATCAGCGAGAATAAGATATAAACCCTAATTCTAGCCGCCAATGGTGTGTGTTTTCTTTTCTGTCCCCCTTTGCTTTGTCCCTCTATTCCTTAATGGGCTTTGCTCGTACGGGCCGGCTGACCATGCCGGATTGCCTTTTAGTCGCTCCAGCGAGCCGACTAAAGCACGCTTTGATGGCTAAAAGTAGTCTGAAGCGGGACACGTGCGAGTCACGTGTTTTGACCTGAGAGCCAAACCGGGTGACTCCAAATCTGATGGGCTAGGCCAACTATTTCATGGTCCTTGTAGGGGGTGTAATCCACCTCCTACATATACCTTGCTGGCAGGTGAGAGTGAAAAGAGTGTGGTCTGCCTTGGATCGCCTAAACACCTTTCCATTTAAGATTGTGCTGAGCTTATGCTACCATACCCTTGGTTATTTTGTTAACCCATATATAGCCTTCTTGAGTCTCAACACATTGCCTGGTTTGACTAGGTGTTCTAGACTAGGATGGGGGGCACATGTAGACTTCATCTTCGAGTTCCCCTTCAAGAAAGACATTTTTTACATATATTTGCCATAAGTGAAAGGATGATTATGATGATATGAAGGTTTGCTACTGGTGCAAACGTATCAAGTTAATCTTCTCAAGAAGTTTGAGTAAATCCCTTGTCAACCTGCCATATCTTGTTTCTTTCTTGTTTCCATTGGCTAGGAAGTTGATGGTGAAGATCCATCTACTGCTCACTGCCTTCTTCCCTTTTGGAAGCTCAGCCTCACACCTAGTGTCATTATCTATCATAGTATTGGTTTCATGACCAACAGATTCTTTCCATTCCTCATCCTCCATTGCTTCTTCATATGATCTTGGTATGTACTCTTGATTCGAGTTGCTCATGAAGACCTGATGCTCCTTTGGATATTAAGCTAGAGAGCATGTAGCCTAAATAGGATGCACCATTACATTGGCATTGTAATACACCCATGTGTTCCTTATTCTAGTGCTTTTTCTTAATGGTTGCACCTGATCTTCTTCGCCTCATTCTCATTGGCTTGAGACTGCTCTCGGTCTTTCCTGATTCTAGTCCTTCTCCTTAATGGCTGCACCTGATCTTCTTCAGCCTCATTCTTATTGGTTTGAGGCTGGTCTTGGTTTTTCTTGAATATAATGCTTCTCCTTAATGGCTGCACCTGATCTTCTTCAGTTCCATTTTTATCATGAACTTCCAAACATTCTTGGTGTATTCAAAGATTATCTAAGATTTTCCTTAAGTTGTTTGCCCTATCCGAGGGTGCATGAAAAAGATCTTTGAGGTTTTCCCAACTCTTCTCATCATAATACCCCTTGGATTCCAGAAACTTTACATCTCTTGAAACCATAAACTTTCTTGACTCTGGTGCATAGCAATTGTATACTATCTGGTTGGTGGAATACCCTTTGAACATTGCCTTGACACTTTTGGATCCTAAACTTTTCTTTATTCACTTGAAATCAAAATAAAACAAAGGCACTAAAACACACGCAAATGATCAATGGATGGATTGGTCTTGGCCAGTAGCTCAAATGGAGGGCTATCATGGAGGACCCTGGTTGGTGTTTGTTGCGGTCAAACTCGGTCACGACAACAGACCCGACTCGCCCAATGGCGTGTTGAATGGACGAATCCGACTCCCCAATTGGCGAGTTGGATGGCAAGTTGAACAGACAGACCTGACTCACATAATGGCGAGTTGGATGGTAAGTTGAACGGACGGACCCGACTCACCCAATGGCAAGTTGAACGGAAGGACCCGACTCGCCCAATAGCGAGTTGGACCATCACCTTCCTAGTCACCATCAGGCGAGCTGGGTTGCTCAACCAACTTTCCTGATGGCAAGTTGGACCGTAACAGTCCAACTAGCCATCATGCTAGTTGGACCATCACCGCCCAACTCGCCATCATGCGAGTTGGACCATCACCGCCCAACTCCCATCAGGCGAGTTGGACCAGCCAGGCCAACTCGCTTGAGGGTGAGTTAGAATGCCCCCGTCTGACTCGCCATCAGGCGAGTTGGATTAGCCATTCTAATGCGCCTGATGGAGAGTTGGATTGCCCTCATCCAACTTGCCATCAGACGAGTTTGACCAGCCAGTCCAACTTGCTTGATGGTGAGTTAGATCAACCACGACCAACTCAACCGCTAGGCGAGTCGGATCGATACCATCCGTCTTGGTCCCGATCAATGATTTTTGTAACCTCAATTACACAATCTCTTGTTTCATCTTTATTGGAGTTACCATTGGAACTTTGCAATAAAACCAGGAAAGAATAGTTTTCTCGTATGAGTTCAAATGGTTTGTATAAAACGGTAACGGTTGAATTAACACCAAAGTTGTCTTAACTGTATGAATAATCTGAATTATTTACAAAACCAACATTGTACCGAGGGTTTTTCTTCGAAAAGATCGTAAGAATGTTTAAGTCGGAAAACAGTCCAAAGAGGTCTAAGAGAAAGCTAACGGCCCCCTTACGGGTCTGCATATGATTGAGCCCAAGGATATTATGACGGTTACCTAATATTCGTAGGAGAAGATAAATGTCAAGTCCAGAAGATAAATATCAAGTTTGGAAGATAAATGTAAAGTTTCAAGGGATAATTTCGTAGATCGAGGAAAAATGGAATATTTCCGCACGACGATAACCACGATACGGGAAAAAGGGAACCACCTCGAGAGGAGTATATAAGGAGCACCAAGATAGAGAGTCAAGGAAAAAAAGATGAAAAACAAACAGCAAAAGACTCAGCACTTAGAGTGATTTAGGCAATTTTTCGTTTTCTATTCTCTTGCTGCGAACCGTATGATTGCTTGACATTTGGTTTGACAGAATTCAAGGATCTTTGGGAAAATTAGGGTTACTTGACATTCCTTATTTTTTGGTAATCGACAGTGTGAATTTCGGTTCCCACAGTTTGGCGCTAGAAGGAGGAGGGGTTACAGATCTATCTAACAATCAGCCACAAACGCTCGATCGGACATGTCAACTGACGACCCGATCAACCGAGAAACTCGTAATGATGGAGACATTAGTGATAACATCAATACTCCAGCAACGAACGTTACTGCGGTTAACGCTGATGCCAACACCACGACATTCGAGGAGGTAAGAAAGATGTTCTCCACTTTCGAAAAGAAATCAGGGGAACAGGAAGAATTCTGGGATCCATCACTAAACAGGTAGAAACCTTAACAGCAAGGACAAGAGTGGTTCATCCTCGCGGGACCACTAAAGTTTGCGGGAGAAGGCTCGATTTCGCAACTCCCCTGGAAAGGCCTGGGCAATCACAGGAGAATCCCTTAGGACAAAATCCCAGTGAGAGTGAAGAGAGTGTGGTCTGCCTCAGATCGCCTAAACACCTTTCCACACTCTCTTCACAGGTGAGAGTGAAGAGAGTATGGTCTGCCTTAGATTGCCTAAATAACTTTCCATTCAAGGTTGTGCTGAGCTTATGCTACCATGCCCTTGGTTATTTCTTTAACCCATAGATAGCCTTCTTGAGTCTCAACACATTGTCTGGTTTGACTAGGTGTTCTAGACTAGGAGGGGGGCACATGTAAACTTCATCTTCGAGTTCCCCTTCAAGAAAGACATTTTTTACATATATTTGCCATAAGTGAAAGGATGATTATGATGATATGAAGGTTTGCTACTGGTGCAAACGTATCAAGGTAATCTTCTTAATAAGTTTGAGTAAATCCCTTGTCAACCTGCCATATCTTGTTTCTTTCTTGTTTCCATTGGCTAGGAATTTGATGGTGAAGATCCATCTACTGCTCACTGCCTTCTTCCCTTTTGGAAGCTCAGCCTCACACCTAGTGTCATTATCTATCATAGTATTGGTTTCATGACCAACATATTCATTCCATTCCTCATCCTCCATTGATTCTTCATATGATCTTGGTAAGTACTCTTGATCCAAGTTGGTCATGAAGACCTGATACTCATCTGGATATTAGGCTGGAGAGCATGTAGCCTAAATAGGATGAACCATTACATTGGCATTGTAATACACCCATGTGTTCCTTATTCTAGTGCTTTTTCTTAATGGTTGCACCTGATCTTCTTCGCCTCCTTCTCATTGGCTTGAGACTGCTCTTGGTCTTTCCTGATTCTAGTGCTTCTCCTTAATGGCTGCACCTGATCTTCTTCAACCTCATTCTTATTGGTTTGAGACTGGTCTTGGTTTTTCTTGATTATAGTGCTTCTCCTTACTGGCTGCACCTGATCTTCTTCAGTTCCATTTTGATCATGAACTTCAAAACCTTCTTGGTGTATTCCAAGATTCTCTAAGATTATCCTTAAGTTGTATGCCCTATTCAAGGGTGCATGAGAAAGATCTTTGAGGTTTTCCCAACTCTTCTCATCATAATACCCCTTGGATTCCAGAAGCTTTAAATCTTTTGACACCATAAACTTTCTTGACACTGGTGCATATCACCTGTATACTATCTGGTTGGTGGAATACCTTTTGAACATTGCCTTGAGACTTTTGGCTTCTAAATTTTTCTTTGTTCACCTGGAATAAAAACAAAACAAAGCCACCCAAAGACACGCAAATGATCAATGGATGGATTGGTCTTGGCTAGTAGCTCAAATGGAGGGCTATAATGAAGGACCCTGGTTGGTGTTTGTTGCGGTCAAAATTGGTGACGACGACGGACCTTACTCGCTTAATGGCGAGTTAAACGGACGAATCCGACTCGCCCAATGGCGAGTTGGATGCAAGTTGAACAAACGGACCCGACTCGCCCAATGGCGAGTTGGATGGCAAGTTGAACGGACGGACCCGACTTGCCCAATGGCAAGTTGAAAGGATGGAACCGACTCGCCCAATGGTGAGTTGAACCATCACCTTCCAAGTCGCCATCAGGCGATTTGGTTGCTCGACCAACTCGCTTGATGGCAAGTTAGACCGTCTCAGTCCAACTCGCCATCATGCGAGTTGGACAATCACCGCCCAACTCGCTATCAGGCATGTTGGACCAGCCAAGCCAACTCGCCTGAGGGTGAGTGGGAATGCCCACGTCCAACTCGCCATCAGGCGAGTTGGATTAGCCATTCTAATGCGCCTAATGGGGAGTTGGATTGCCCTCATCTAACTCGCCATCAGGCGTGTTGGACCAGCCAGTCCAACTCGACCGTTAGGCGAGTCAGGTCGATACCATCCGTCTTGGTCCCGATCCATGCTTTTTAGGAACCTCGATTACACAATCTCTTGTTTCATCTTTTATTGGAGTTACTGTTGGAACTTTGCAATAAAACCAAGAAAGACTCGTTTTCTCGTATGAGTTAAAATGATTCGTATAAAACGGCAATGGTTGAATTAACACCAAAGTCGTCTTCACTGTAATAAAAATGTGAATTATTTACAAAACCAACATTGTACCGAGGGTTTTTCTTCGAAAATATCGTAAAAACGTTTAAGTCGGAAAACGCCCCAAAGAGGTCTTAGACAAAGCTAAGGGCCCCCTTACGGTTCTGGATAGGATTGAGCCCAAGGATATTATGACGATTTACCTAATATTCATAGGAGAAGATAAATGTCAAGTCCGGAAGATAAATATCAAGTTTGGAAGATAAATGTTAAGTTTCAAGGGATAATCTTGAAGATCGAGGAAAAATGGAATATTTCCTCACGACGATAACCACGATATGGGAAAATGGGAATCGCCCTGAGAGGAGTATATAAGGAGCACCAAGATAGAGAGTCGAGGAGAAAAAGGACGAAAACACACAGCAAAAGACTCAGCACTTAGAGCGATTTAGGCAATTTTCCGTTTTCTATTCTCTTTCTGCGAACCGTCTGATTGCTTGACGTTTGGCTTGACAGAATTCAGGGATGTCTGGTAAAATTAGGGTTACTTGACTTTCCTTATTTTTTGGAAATCGGCAGTGCGAATTTCGGTTCCCACAGTTTGGCGCTAGAAGTAGGAGGGGTTACAGATCTATCTAACACTCAGCCACAAACGCTAGGTCGGACATGTCAATTGACGACCAGATCAACCGAAAAACTCGAAACAAATGTTACTGCGGTTAACACTGATGCAAACACCGCGACATTCGAGGAGGTAAAAAAGATGTTCTTCACTTTCGAAAAGAAGTTGGGGGAACAGGAAAAATTCATGGGATCCCTCACTAAACAGGTAGAAACCTTAACAGCAAGGGCACGAGTGGTTCATCCTCGCGGGACCACTAAAGTTCGACGGAGATGGTTCGATTTCGCAACTCCCCTGGACAGGCCTGGGCAGTCACAGGAGAATCCTTTAGGACAAAATCTCAGCGAGGCAACCCCCGCTCAGAACAATTCTGAAAAACCTCCACCAGAGCTTGGAACTGAAATGTACGAGGACGAACGTGTCGAATTGGATCCTAGTGATCATTCCGATAATTCGTAAGAAGAAGCTGACGTGCATCCGAGAAGGACAAGAAGCCGCACGCCTCATGAAGACTCCTTGTTGGATTGGACCATGGCTGAAGAAGAAGAAAATATCTTCTGGGAGAAACAAGAGAAACTAACCAAAGAGCAGACTCGAGTCACTAGCAGCACACGCCGACGGGACCAGAAGATCATTGGAGATGACCTTGAGATTGGCGATCTCCGTGATTACACCACGAAAACGTCCGCGGAAGTAAGGGCGGTGAAATCTCAAATTCACCCTGCTACTAGTGTCGCACACAAAATTGACCGACTACTGGAGGAGGCTAGGAAAATTCCTTTAACAACTCGCATCACCGATACCAGAGTATCAGACCCTGGAAATATCAAGGTACCAGCTTAAAACGGTACGACTGATCCCAAGGAACACCTACAAGCCTTCCAGATCGCGATCGGAAGGGAAAAATTCAGAGAAAACGAAAGAGACGCCGGCCGTTGCCGCCTCTTCGTCGAAAACCTCCAAGGATTAGCGCTCAAGTAGTTCTCCCGACTTAGGTGAAACTCCATCGGAATTTCTGCTAACTCGCTTCGGAGTTTCTAAAGCAATATTCTATGTTCACAGTTCGAGAAACCTCCGATTTCGACCTTCAGAACTGGCTCAGAAGGAAGATGAACCTCTCTGTGACTTCATGAGTAGGTTCAAAATCTTCTTGTCCAGGGTAAGCTGAAAAGGCGACAAGGTTGCCATAGACACGCTCTGCAAAACGCTCTGGTACAAGTCGATATTTAAGAAGTGGATAACCCTCGAGAAACCACATACGATCCAGGATGCACTCCACAAAACCACGGACTACATTATCGACGAAGAGGAAACCGAGGTCTTGTCGCAATAACATAAGCCGACAAAGATGTCCTCAAAAGATTCGGCTTCAGACCACAAGCCGAAAAAGAAAAACCCTCGTAACGACAGTTATGTCCATCACGAATGGGAAGACCTCTAGGGAGCGCATAACTATGCCATCAATTCAGGATCAGAGCAAGGGCTAACAACAGGAAACACGTGGACCCAAAACTCAAACTATGACGAGAACACCTTCTGCGACTTCCACCAAACCCAAGGCCACACGGCCGTCAACTGCAAAGTTTTCTAGGCAAGGTTGGTCGCAAAGTTACTCGCAGGAGAGCTCTCCAACATAATGAGCGTAAAGAATCCCATCTGTGAATCCAACCATCCCCCAAAAACTGATAAGACCCCGCAATCGTAAAACTCATTCCGGGAAACCAGCTGGGCGAAAAACACGGAAGAAGGCACGATGAAAAGAGCAGCGACACCAATCGTTGCAGAGTGCACATGATCATTGGAGGGTCGCAATACTACAGAGACACGGTTTCATCGATCAAGTCCTATAAACAGAAAGCCGAATCAAGCGCAAGTTGGCCAAGCTGGTGTCCACCACGCAACGTTCCAAACAAAGTCGTTACCTTCGATGAAGAGGAGGCACGTGGAATCGACCAGCCCCACAATGACCCGCTTGTTATCGATCTCGTAATTAGGGATCTCAAGCCCAACAACCCGACCCAACCAGAGGAGATAAGTTCACCTATCCCCCTCTCTGTATACGGGTACGTATACATAAACTCGTATACTCCCAAAATTTCAAATAGTCACCTTTGTAATCGACATTTTAATTTCGATAATAGGAAAACACAATAAGGATATTCAGAAACACTCGTAAGCCTCTTTTATCGAAAAATATCAGAAGACACGTTCAGAAATACCTAAGTGTGAACAAAACATCTATCGTACAACCTGGAAATGGAAATTCTAAGATAAAATCAGTCTATCAAAATCCATACAAACTTTTAAACGTTTCGTCAAACATTTCTCGGTTAAACTGTCGAAACCGAATTCCGACCAGAAATATGAAACGACCACTCTCAAACATTCAAAACCATCTCTCATGCAAGGTATATTTCGGGGAAACGAAGCGAGACGTCACCTAGAATCTTTGAACATATATCTGCAGTCTTGAATCGCCAAAACAGTCCGACCGCCAGTAGGACTCTCATGAGAAGCTAATTGACTCTTGGGACAATTAACCTCGCGGTTAAGGCCGAAAGCATAACAAAAGTTGTGGAATTTCTGGTCATTGATTGACTCACATCGTACATCGCGATCGTGGGAACTCCATGGATGAACTCGATGCAAGCAGTTCCATCAACTTACCACCAATGCCTTAAGTTTCCAACTCCTCACGAAATTGAAACGATCTGGGTAGATCGGAAAATTTCACAAGACTGTTTCACTGTGGTGTTAAATCGAAAAACTTCGTCAACAGAAACTTTGCCCAGGAAGAAAAAGAAGTTATCTTTCGTCGATGACGCCATGGACAAGATGAAAGACAAATCTTCTGTCAATTACGAAAGGATGAAGCTTTTGAAGGAAAACGAGAGCCGACTTGCAAGCCGGTTGTCTTAGTATGCCTAGATGAAGCATTCCTGTAAAGCTGCGTCAAAATCGGCGCTAACCTCTGCGAGCCTCTTAAAACAGAGCTCGTTGCCTGTTTGAAAAAGAACCTTAACACGTTTGCTTGGGCTGTAGAAGACATCCCTGGAATTGACATCAACACAACATGTCATGAACTCAACGTAAATCCGAGTTTCAAACTTGTCAAACAAAGAAGACGAAGTTGGGACCTGAACGTGCCACTGCGGTCAATGAGGAAGTTGCGAAACTCCTCAATGTGGACTCAATAACAGAAGTCAGATACCCAGACTAGCTCGCTAACACCGTCATCGTCAAAAAGAAAAACAGAAAGTGGCGAGCCTGCATCGTTTTCACGGACCTCAATAAAGCTTGCCTTAACGGCAGCTTCCAACTGCCACGCATCGATTGTTTGTTAGAAGAGACAACCGGAAAAAAGCTCATGTCTTTCATGGATGCCTTTTCCGGTTATAACCAGATCACGATTAATCCTGACGATCACGAGAAAACTGCGTTCAACACAGATCGCGGCACACATTGCTATAAGGTAATGTCGTTC
The DNA here is from genome assembly GCA_905132765.1 of Moricandia arvensis. Classification (NCBI taxonomy): domain Eukaryota; kingdom Viridiplantae; phylum Streptophyta; class Magnoliopsida; order Brassicales; family Brassicaceae; genus Moricandia; species Moricandia arvensis. The sequence goes on from CAJHQP010003310.1 coordinate 17,679, forward strand.
AGTAAGAACAACGTATGAGCAACCTATCAGCGACTCGCCAGCCGTATATTTTCCGAACAACTTGGAAAAAATTATTGAGGTTTACATTGACTATATGCTCGTTAAATCTCTCGAGAAAAAGACCACGTCGTTCATTTGCAGGAATGCTTCGAGAGGTTGAACCTGCATAACATGAAGCTAAACCCGGCAAAATGCAGATTTGCTGTTGCATCCGGGGAATTCCTCGGATATCTCGTGGCATATCGAGGGATCAAAGCGAATCCAAAACAAATAACGTATTGATCGAAATGGCATCATCGAGAACAAAATGAGAAGTGTAGAGATTAACCGGAAGAGTTGCGGCACTCAACCGTTAGATCTCCCGATCAACTCATAAGTTTCTCTGCTTTTACGTCAGGGAAAAAAACCTTCGAGTGGTTCGAAGAATGCAAGAAAGCTTTCAAACAGTTGAAACATTACTTGACCACTCCTCCAGTTCTCGCCAAACCAATTGAAGGAGAAACACTGTTTGTATATATTGCGGTATCAGCGACAGAAGTAAGTGGCATCCTCATCAGAGAAGAACGTGAAAAGCAGAAACCGATTTTTTACGTAAGTAATACTTTGTTGGACGCCAAAATTCGGTACCCGCTAATGGAAAAATTAGCACTCGCACTAGTAATGGCGGCTTGGAAATTGAGACCATATTTCCAATCGCACGCAATCATAATCCTCAATATGTTCCCGCTCCGTACGTTTCTACATAGCCCCAATAAATCAGGAAGACATCGAGTATCGAACGAAAACGAGCGCCAAGTGGCAAGTACTTGCTAATTTCTTGGTTGAAACTTCCAATGGAAGGTGCGTTAAACCAAGAACCAAACTCGACCTGGGATCTATACGTCGATGGATGTTCATCCAAACATGGATTAGGAATCGGGATTTGGCTAACTTCTCTAACCGGAAAAGTATTAGAACAGTCTCTTCGGTTAGTCTTTCACGCCTCTAACAATGAAGCAGAATACAAAGTACTTATGGCCGGGTTACGATTAGCTCGTGGGCCTAAAATATGCAATGTCCACGCCTACTGTGATTCTCAGCTTGTCGCAAACCAATTCAGCAGTGAGTACGAAGCTTGGGACGAAATAATGGACTCATACCTGAAACTCGTCCGCGATCTTGCAGGGATTCGACCAGTTTGCACTCACGCGAATACCCCGGGTGGAAATGCGCCGACCGATGCTTTGGCGTCCCTGACATCAAGTTCGGATCCAGGACTTTGATGAGTAATCTCTGTTGAATTCATAAAATACCCAAACATCGGGCCATCAATCGCAGTAAACTTAATCAATCCCCAGGACAACTATATCGACCAAGTCGACAACCAACCTGAAAAAACGTGGAACAATCCCAATACGTCTGCAACAAATCAACCATGGTAGGAAAAAATCCGAGCATTCATCGCCAACGACACACTTCCTATCGAAAATTAGGCAGCCCAGAAAATCAAAACCCAGGCCGCACGATACGTCTTAATCAACGGAGACCTCTACAAATGGAGATTATATGGACCACTTATGACATTTGTAGAAGGAGAAAAAGCTCGAAAGGAAGTCTACTCAGGGTCTTTCAGGAATCATTCCGGCGAATATCCCTCGCGATAAAGATAAAACGCCAGGGTCGCTATTGGCCAACAATGGTTCAATACTGAAAAAAAATCCCACGGACATGAGAGAAATGCTAGAAAGATGCACCAACAATCCGCCAGCCTGCGGTGGTCCGCTCTTCCATTTTGTCCCCTTATCCATTCGTGCGAAGGTCAATGGACATCTGGTCCCCTGCATAACTCAAAGCAAAAACGGTTTCTGCTAGTCCTTAACAGACTTTTTCTTAAAATGGGTGGAAGCGGAATCTTACGCAGGCACTATAGACGCTGAATTCGAAAGCTTTGTCTGGAAAAATATCATCAGTAGACATGGAGTACCATACAAGATCGTAACGGACAACAGATCTCAGTTTATTTCAACAAGATTTGAGGCATTTTGCGAAATGTGGAAGATACGATTAACAAAATCGACTCCCAGATATCTGCAAGGAAACGGCCAAGCCGAAACCATCAACAAAACTGTCTTACACAGCCTCATGAAATGTTTAGACTCCAAAAAAGCTCTTTGGGTGGAGGAATTCGAAGGATTCCTTTGGTCCCATCGAACCACACCAAGACGGGCAACGGGAGAAACTCTTTTTGCCTCATCTATGGGACAAAATGCATGATCCCAGCTGAATTTGAATTTCCCGGAGTACGAAGGAGGTTGCTTACGGGAAAACCTTAACAACTCGATGCTACTGGACAATCTCGACCTCATCAACGGGCGCCTGGATCAAGCGCTCATACGAATCCAGAATTACCAACAAGCTGCCGCGAAATACTACAACTCAAATGTTCGAAATCGCAGGTTCAGCGAAGATGATCTAGTTCTACGTAAAGTTTTCCAAAACACCGCTGAAATAAACACGACAAAACCTGGAACAAACTGGAAAAGGCCTTACAATGTCATAAAGGTCGCCCGACCAGGAGCGTACAAAATCGCAAACATGAGGGCGTCAAAATTCCAAGAATCTGGAATGCGATGCACCTCAAAAAATATTATCACTAATCAATCACACCGCAACCAACTGAACTACGAGACAGCTTAATCCACGAAAAAGGGTATGTAGGCAATTCGTCACAAGACGAGTTCAGTTTTTCCCCTCTCTAATATGGGGGGAGTGGGTACGTATATGCATACCCGTATACTCCCAAGTTCAAAATATTCGCTCTTGTACTCGATATTTTGAAACTTTTTCAAACAATAAGAAAATGCAATACAACTTTTACAAGCCTTGTAAATCTCCCCTATCATCAAAACGCTTGATCTTGCAACTTGCCTTGCTTAAATAAGCCGTAGTAAAAACCGGCGATCATACTCATACAACGCTTAAAGCCCGCAAACATTTGCAAGATGCGGCATAAGAAAAACTCAACCTTCGACACATCGAGACGTTGGTAACGCTCGAAGAACTGTTTTTTGCTAAAAATTTCCAATCGGAACCCTCGTCTCAAAAACACCTTATCAAACACGTATTCTTCGTGAAGACTCAAAAATGGTAAAATCTACCAATATGTTTGTTGCTGATCACAACAAACTCTCAACGTCCTAAACAGACTAAGCCATCTCGTAGAGATAGCTCTCATACATCTGACACAAGGATAGTAGCACTATAAAAGAAATCCAAAATTTTGGTCAGCACTTCCATACGACTTAAAATATGTATTTGGAGAGATGCTCGATTCCCACCAGACAAGTCATATAAGCTGAGAACCTATCGTGGAATTTAAGTCGATACGAAATCAGGTTAAATTCACGATGGGTAACCTGAAAGCCGCTTAGTCATCGCAAACCTTAAACCGAGTGTAAACATAGGTCTTGCCCTAAGCCCAGCACACTGGTCATTAACATCTCTAGGTATAGTATCAAATCGATACGAGACCCCAAAATATGTCTCTTTGCTTATATTTGAACTTCCTCAGAAATCTTGCATAGTTAAGTTTTGCGAAATACCTTCGAAACAGACCAAAAATATAGCAACTCAATCAGGGTCAGATATGAGATGACAACTCATAATCTTCCTCTACGCTCCCACGAATACTCATACGCTCTTAAAACGCAAAACAAAATTCATTTAAAGCCACAAGTTGCAGGGATTCAAAGCCGCAAGGGGCCAGTCCCGAAATGAAGATACAGCCACACATGGCCTGAACATACATAAACCATAAAATAAAAAAACAACAAAAGTATCAAAAAAGACTGCGATCTCACTCATCCTCAAAATACGGAACCTCACCTTCGCCCATCATCTCATCCGAGTTTGGGACCATGCTGTCTCTGCCTTCCTCGACCACGAGACCTTGCCCCTCCGGGTTATACGAGCATGAAGGAAGGATACATTCTAACTTCAGGCAAGCGAGGATCAGATCAAAGTCACCTCCACGCCCACCAGCTTCTCTTTATGAGAAGGAAGCTTAGCCTCCTCGGCCAATGGAGATGGGGGTGCTTCACCCTGAAACAACCGAACCTCACCCATCCCTCCTTCGATGGACGCCACAGTGAGGTCTCGATTACGAACCATCACCATGAAGTCAAGGGAATTGGAGATCCTTGCCAAACGAGCCTGAAACCCGGTACGAAGAACATCTATAGCCTCTTCAAACCCGTAACTCGTCGACCCTTCTCCGCCTTGAAGCTGGTGCTGAAGTCGACGCACCTCTGAAGCCTTAGTCTTCCTGGCATGTTTAGCCTAAGAAAAGAACTTGCAGTCTTCCCAAGATCTCGCCCGAGCTCGCTAATCCGAGTCTCAAACTGAGATGCTTCAAGCGAATACTTCATGCAAATGAGAGTCCACGATAAATTTCAACTTAGCCTCATGCTGCGATGAATTATCTGTGACTCCGCCAACTCTTTCGTAAGACGTTCGACCTCAGATCTGCAATCAGTGATCATCCCATCAATTAAAAACACAAACTGTAAAAACAAGATGGCGATCAGAGAACAACCAACATACTCACAAAAAACACTCTTGAGATAAACCTTGGCACGATTTTGTGGCATCAAGCCCAAACCGGACGCTCCTGCTGACAAAAGACCAGCCTCGACGCCCTTGGTACATCTCCTCTTCTTAGTTGAGTCAATATTAGCGCATGGCCTTTTGCGACCCTTTGATGCAACAGTCGGAGTCGCGCTAGGAGCGCGCAGTCCCAAAACGATCTCTCTCTCTTGTAAGAGGAGCAGCCATCGTCTCAAGAGCTGGATCGGATTCAACAACGGGAATCGGAGTCGTAGATAAACCTTATGGTTGGGAAACGACCTCAGGCACGGACACAGCCACGATGGTCGCCCCTCCATCAGGAGAAAATTTGTGCAAGGGCAGTACCTCGATCGAGGGAGCCAAGGCGTAAGCTGGAGTAGGGAGATTCAGTGGGACATCATACGTTGGACTGACACCCCCTTGGCGTCGCTGCGATCCATTCACCTTGAAAAGAGAGGAACTCTGCAATATGAGCCGTAATGGCTACGGGGGAAGGAGAGTCCGACGTACTTGCATGGAGGGCCTTGCTCGTCTCAGCATCACAACTCTTCTGGCCGCTACGGAGAGAAGACATCTTTGCCGAGGGAAGCTTTTAAGAAAGAAGGCAGATAAAAACTTACAAAGTTGAGAAAGTGTGGACAGAATGAAGAATGGGAGTCTGATACTTATAAGGAAATAAGGGTGAGGCAGTTCTCCGCATTAAAATAATAGACAAAAGTATTTCGAGGAAAGTCATTCCTAATCGTAGGTTTCGATTAACATCACTCGCCCGCAAGAATCGCGCCCGAAACTTACGAACTGGGAGCGGGGCTAATTGTTGGGGTGAAAAACGATAATCTTGAAAACAACATCTAAGATCGCATATATTAAGGAAAACTTTCTCCGAATAATTTTAAGAAAGGTTCAAGTAGAAAACACCAGAACAACAACCACGTCAGAAACACATACATTGCCAAGTTGGATCAACCATTCCAACTCGCCCGACGGCGAGGCAGAAGAACCACATCCAACTTGCCATCAGGCGAGTTGGTTGAACAATATCCAACTTTCCATCAGGCGAGTTGGATCAGCCAACTGATTTCATCATGCTGATGACCAGCAAGTTGCTATGGACTTGACCTGGAATCAATGGAAAATATCTTCACTTGATGCTTTAGTTTTCTCGGTTGGTCCATCATTCTTCAAGCTTGATTCTTCATTCTTCACACAACTTCTATTTTCATCAGCTTGTTCATAAGTTTATTTAACACGCTGACGTGCGTGTTTTAGTTGTTCTAGCAGGGTATGAATATCCTAAACAAATCACTATCAAATTAACCCTAGTATTTAACACACAAAATAGTACTCTTGCCAAAAAAGATCATGTGTAGTACTTAGGGACCGAATCCACAGAGAGCAATGGAACACAATAGATTTCTTATTTCTAAAGATTAGGCTGGGTGAATATATATATTGGTTGGCAAAAAAAATAGTCAAGGAAATATTCATTTTTAAGAAGTAGATATGCAATATGGAAATATGCTAATAATGCAAATATGGAAATATTCTAATAAAATAACTTGATGCAAATGCTAATATGCTAAATCTAGGGTTTCAAGCTTAATGGATTATAGTGGATAGGAAGCACATATACATAAATATGCTAGGACTCAAATATTAACTATTCTGACCCTTTTAACTCCAACTCTCGTATTCGAGCAAAAGGAAAGACCATCGATCAACGGCTATGGCATGATGTCGATCGACAGTGAAATCAGAAGAAAGTGTGAACGAGATTTGAAAAGTCCTCTAGACTAGTTAGACCAGCTCTTGCATGCTCCTAACAGCCTAGTTTAGTGTAGTCGGTTCTTGACCAGAACCTACTCTTGTAGTCGTTTCTGGCCCATAACCTACTCTTGTAGTCGTTCATGTCCTACTTTCGAGATCCTAGTTAGCTACTCTAGAATGCAAGCATTAAGAACAACTCAATTGATGGATATTAACTTAGCTAGCAATCTTACTTTTGGGCTAATCCATGATTGCTATCATTCAACCCTAAACCAAGTTGATGCCTTACTCAAACATAATTAAGGAAAGAATAATAATCTGAATAGAATGCATAGATAGTATATTGGGGTTCAAATACAAATCTCCCTAAGGATTTATGAATCTTCTCCCTTAAAAACCTAAAACTACAAATCTAGGTGGGTTGTGTCAAGCCTTGCCTAAGCCTCTACTTGCACGTTCACGCACCCCTCTTGCTCTCATTATATGAGCATCAATATAAAAACTCTAAAATCTAGGTCAAAAGTCGTCCATGGCATTCTTGTCTTTTGTTTTCTGAACTTGGGCTTTTCAGTCGGCTGTCTGCAAGTTGGGCGTCAATCGATGGCAAGTGTGCAGCATCAATCGACCTTAGACTTTGATGATCGGTCGATTTCATGGATGTGTCGTTGATCGACGACATGCTTGCACTTCAACTCCTCAAATAGTCAGCTAAGGATTCTTCTCCTCTAAATGCTCCAAAAGCTCCAAGTATCTCCATTTATCTCCAAAATGTCCCTGGACCTGTAAATACTCTAATACATTTCCTAGAAACACATAATAGACCCTAAACAGAGCCTAGAACATGGCCTACAACTGGTAATAAATAAGCTATATCAACTCCCCCAGATTTAACCTTTTGCTTGTCCTCAAGCAAACTAAGCCTATAAAAGAGGTTCGAAAAGCAGAGACTCACATAATCTCTAAGTATAACTTTCACCTTACTTTGTTGCAACCACATCCTATCAAGTCAATCACATAGAAACTTTATATACCCTATCCTAGTATAGCAACCAAATCTAGTCAACCAACAACTTTGCAAATACTAGTCCGACTCACCCCTCTACTGATTTCATTTCTTTGCATAAAATAAAATGTAGGCTTTACCTTGCGAGTATCGATCAAAGGACATATGGACTCTACCTCTGCAAGTATCTGAACAACTATGCACAAAGTCTTCTCTGATTCCTTTCTCCCCCTTTCTCTCTTAATCTTTCTAGATCTCAAACTCAATGGACAATGATGCTGATACAGTCCATATTGCCATCTCATTTTTTGTTTTCCTCTTCTTTTTCTTTTCTTTTCTTTTTCTTTTGATTTTTGGGTAAAGTTGTAGGCGAATAATGGGGTCATCGGTAATGTACCTACCCCTCGCTTCCAAAGATGTGTAATCGTTCCTCCAAATTAGAATAATGGGGTCATAGGTAATTTACCTACCACACTGCATCTCGAGAAGTCATCTCAATCTTTCAAGATATTAGGTAGATGCTGAAGCGAAAGAGAGAAGGGAACCAAAGGTGCAATGACTTTTACCTACAAATTTACAGAAGGAATCCGATCCAGTGTATACCAAGCCCCAAAGCAAGCAGGTACTGTCAGGATTAGTGTTGGAAATCAGTTTCAGTTCCTTCAAACTTTCTAAGCAAGTGTGATATAGTGGCATGATGATCCACTTTGGTATCTCTAGTAATCTCTCCAACAGCCTTCTAAGAATAGTGTTAAAGTGTGGTTAGTCAATAATAAATCTTGATCATAGTCACCTTCTTGACTCAATAAAACTTTTTGAAAACTTATATATATATATATATATAGCAAATAAAACTCAAAAATAAATAAATAGAATTAGCGAACCTTCCCCAGACTTAAATTACATTGTCCCCAGTGTAATCCACCCCAGATTGGTTAGGAAAAATTAAATCATAAGTAAATAGATAGGTAGTAAAACTCGATACCAAACTCTGTGAAGAGTATCAATCTATGGTAGGCATGTGTGGTCGATCGATGGTCGCAATCCAATGTCGATTGATGGTGCCTCTACGGTGTCGATCGATGGTGATTCAAAATGTCTATATAAAACACAGTAAAATTCAAAATAAGTAGTATAAGCAAAAACAAAATAAAAGGTTATTAAACATTGGGTTGCTTGTCACTCAACGCTTGACTATGGTCTTTAGCTCGACGTTGTGAACTCTCTGACTAGTAGGAAGTTGGATCAACACTTGGAAAATAAGTGTCTACATCTTCTTTGCTCTTCTGAAACTATGTACTAATGAAGTTCTTTAATGCCTCATCTCTTATGGTTTTCTCATTCCTTGTAACTGTTCTGAAAAAGGTCATTGAATGCATTCAATTTTCCAGTTTCTCAATTCTGCGCTGTAGCATCCTAAATGTGACAACTGTAGTCTCTGATAAATCCTCCAATTGCTGGGAAATATCTTCCTTCATCAGACTCTGAGAAAATGCAATCTCAGCAAACCTATTTTATAATTATGTTTCTGCTGCTGTCTTCTGTCTGTGGTCTTCAGCATCGATTGATGCATTGATGTTGCCGTCGATCGATGCTCGGTTTTCTGCCCCAATCGCAAGCTGTCTCTGAACAGTATCCAAATTTTGCTTCATCTCATCCATGCGTGCAGTCAAACCGGTAAGGCAGGTGTCTATAGGATAGTAGACATCATCCAACCTTTTGTAAAAATCATCCAGTGACATATCTTGAATTATGTAGATCGCATTCAAAATATTAACAATCTCTTCTCTGCTGTATGTTTATTGATCCTTCTTAGACATAGCGATCCTTGCTGCATGATCTGGTAAACATATGTAGCTTGGCTCAAACAAATTAGCTCTCTCTAGAACTGCTCCAATGTCTTCAGCTTGCACATTCAGTACCCTTCCGTCTGTAGCTCGTGCATTACCATTCTCATCTCTGTAGATGCCATACTCATCTTTCTTTTCTCAGTGGAAAAGTCTGTTGCCTTCAGTATCGAAAGCTCTCGTACCTTGCTCATAACGCCAATCGATTGATGTCTGGATTGCTGGGTCGATCGATGGTGGGTTGAAAGTGTATAGATCTGTACCAATTGGCTTGTGTCTCTGCTCCTCAATATCGATCGATGCTGAATGGTGTGTATCGATCGACGGCCTATGCTGCTGTTCAAATATATTATCCAATCCATTAGCCATAATAAGGGCATCTGCTACATCCTCCTTGGATAAATGTAGGAGTCTCCCATCAAGAGCCCGTGCATGTCCCTCTGGATCTCTGAAAATACCACACTCATCTGGTCCAAGGTTGCCAATATATGTCTCTTCTGCTCCATGTTTTTGTTCTGGTTTGCGTTTGATGTCATTCAAAGGCCACGAGTGGCCTGTGATTGATGCTTGATATGCCAGGCCGCGACATTCAATCTGCTCTTCCTCTCTAGAATCTTCATTGTATCCTTTGCATACTGGACGCATGTCAATCGATTGTGTATGGTGACCGTTGATCGATGCTCGATAACTAGACTGTTGCGCGAAAAGGTTTCCAGCTCCATTAGCCATGGAAAGAATGTCTGCAATATCTTCCCTCGTGACATTAAGTAGTCTTCCATTCATAGCTCTTGCGTGACCGTCTGAATCTCTCATAATGCTTAACTCGTCTGGTTGTAGATAATCATATTCATTCTCCCGTTCATCTGAATCTACTTCGGTTGCTGCTTCGTGGTCAGTATCGATCGATGGCATAGGGTTACCATCGGTCGATGTCGAATTTCCGAATTGATGGGAAATATGAAAAACACCAGCCTCTTCCTTAGAAATACCACGGTACTCGATCATCTCTTCTTCTCTGTAGTCTTCGTCGTATTCGGGGTGGGCTAGGTTGTAATCCCTATCTGTGTGGTAATTGTTGATATGTTCTGGAGTGTGAGTGTTGATCGATAGCATAGGGTGGGTGTCGAACAATTGCTGAATTGCAAGCGTGTCGATCGATAGTCTGGGCTGGGTGTTGATCGGTGCTCTATATTTCGACTCTCCATCTAAGTCATAATCGCAGAAGCATATGGCCACAATTTCTGCATTATCAATAAGTTCAATCAGAGTAGCCTTGTTCTTATTCTTAACAGGTTCATAGAAGTTATTTTGATCAATTAGAGATAGATACAACCTGTTTAACTTAATATCGCAGATAGCTCCCATAGTAGCCATGAATGCTCTTCCAAGTAAAAGTGAAGAGTTCCAATCTATCCGGATGTCCATCACATTGAAGTCTACTGGTACTAAGGTGCAGTTAATCTGCACTAGAACATCTTTTACCATCGCTCCTGAGTTCACTTTTGAGCAGTCTACAAATGTGAAGGAATCATTGGAGGGTTCCACTTTCAGGTTCAGCTCCTCTTCCATAGTTATTGGCATAATTCTCACTGATGATCTAGTATCAGAGAGGGCATTGGGGTATTTGTTGCCCTTGATAAAGCATGGAATCACAAACTTCCAAGGATCACTCTTCTTCGTCAGATAGGTTCTCTGTTTGATCTTTTCTCTAAGATGATTGAACATGACTTCTATATCATTGTCTGTCATCCTTGTTTCCCTGGAAAACATTCACAACCTGTGAGTATAATAGGCTTCATCAAAAGGAGTATGTAAAAGACTTTTGAGAATTATTTTGGTAAAGCTGTCCATCTCTTTTTCATTCGCTTCTCTGCGTAGATGTTTGGGGATCTTTTACTTCCTCTTGGAGTATCCCTCATCTTCTCTATAAAGATCCATACTTTCAGATGTGTCAGTATACTGTTCTGAAACCGTTCTAGTTGGAAGCACAATCAAAGTTGCAGCGTTGCTTGGTAGTCAACTGGCTTCCTCATCTGTCGATTGATCACTGTATCACTATGTCGATTGACTGTCTCATGTAGGACTCGATCGACGTTAGTCGATTCACACAAAGCCACTGATGCTGCAGGATTCACTGTCAATCGATGCTCTTTGGTTGGTGTCTATCGTCACCAATGTGAACTTCCAAATGACATTGAACTTTCCACACAAAAAATTTCTTCTTGGAGCTCTTCCCTCTTAGCTTTCTGCTAAAAGTCATCTCTTTGATTAGGCTCTCATGTCTCCTAATGGTCTCACTTGTTTGCAGCACTTGATTTTCCAGCTTCTTCACATGGGTGTTGAGATTGTGGTACAGCCCATCTATCTTCCCATTGAGATCCACAGTCATATTCTGTTTTCCTTCTAAAACTCTATCAACCATTCCTTCAATCTTGCTTTCCTGAGTCTCTGGAGGAAGATTCTGGTAGTAAGAAGATCCATAAGTTATGTTATTTCTGAAAGTCTTTCGCTGTAAACTCTGATTAAAGCTACTCCTTTGACCATTCCCATAGGCGTTCCGGTTGAAACCTTGATTCCCTTGTCTCTAGAAACCATTCCCATCAATGTAGTTCACATTCTCTTCTTCAATCTCATCATCTCCAAACTCTATTGTTTCTACCTCTTCAAAAGTGACTTGCTTCATGAAGAATTTCTGAACACTATCCAGTTTTGCTTTAACCTCTTCAATCTGATCCTTACTCAAAGTTGGAGCTGATCTCTTTCTTTCAAAGTCGTGTTCTTGGTGCTGCTTCTGAATGCCAGATTATCAATCAACCATGTAGCTTCTTCAGGATTCCTTGTTCTGAAATTTCCCTCACTAGTTGTATCCAAAGCCATCTGGTACTGTAATCCGATACCTCTAAAGAAAATTGGACTTCGTTGAACCCATGGTGTGGGAAGTCTCTTTGGTATGATTTGAATCTCATCCAAGAGTTTCTTAAAGACTTTAGGGTTCCTGTGAAAAAGTAGTAATCTTGCTCCTCAGGTCTTCTGCTCTTGCGTCATCAAAGAAGTTGAGCAAGAAAGAATTCTTGATGTCATTCCAGGATGTCAGAGATCCTGGTGGTAACGGCTTAAACCAATATGAAGCTTCTCCAGCAAGTGAGTACTTGAAGAGCTTACAAAAGAGATAGTCCTCAGGGACTCTATTGGCTTTGATAGAAGTTACTAGATCCTCAAATCACCCCAGATGATCTACAGGCTGCTCATGTCGTAACCCATGGTAAGGTATCTGCATTACAAGTCCGAAGAAGGCGGGCTTGATTTCAAAATTATTTCTCTGAAAAGCTGGAGGGCGAATGGCAGATCTGTTAGCGTAGAACTGGTCTGGACTAATGTCGTCAGCCAGTGTACTTGGAGCAGCTTCTGCAGCGTCTGCTTCTACTTCTGCATCAGGGATTACAGCCCCCTGATTGTCTATCTTTTCACCTGCTGCGTTACGCAGATGACAGTCTTGGTCATGCAGATTCCCATCCTCATCCCGAGTCCATATCAATGTCGCAACCATTTGAACTCGTCGCCTTCTATCGATCAATGCTTGTGCTTTGCTGTCGATCGCCGGTGTGTGATCTGTGTCGGTCGATTCTCGAGTTCTGATGTAGGTCGATGCTGTATGAAAAGATGTGTCGGTCGACGCGGAGTTGTTGATGTCGATCGATGCTTGTCTTCTTTCTTTGCGGATCATACGTTCGATTCTATCGGGTTCTGAGAATAGTAGTTCTTGTCCTTTACTGCTCATGGTGTGTCTTTGCATGCACCTGAAAAACAAGGAAAATAAAACTTTAGTAACTTGAATGTAGTAACAAACCTAGACTAAATCCTAGAAATTAAATCAAATGGCGATCAATGCTCCTTGGCAACGGCGCCAAATTTGTCGTGCGTGTTTTAGTTTTTCTAGCAGGGTATAAATATCTTTAAAAAATCACTATCAAATTAACCCAAGTCTTTAACACACAAAATACTACTCTTGCCAAAAGAGATCAAGTGTAGTACTTGGGGATCGAAGAGCAATGTCACACAATAAATTTCTTATTTCTAATGATTAAGCTAGGTGAATATATATATTAGTTGGCAAACAATCAGTTAAGAAAATATAGAAAATATTCCTTTTCAAGAAGAAGAGATGCAATATGGAAATATGCTAATAATACAAATATGGAAATAATGCAAATATGGAAATAATGCAAATATGGAAATATTCTAATAAACTAACTTGATGCAAATGTTAATATGCTAGATCTAGGTTCAAGCTTAATGGATTATAGTAAATAGGAAGCAAAAATATGTAAATATACTAGGACTCAAATATTAACTATTATGAGCCTTTTAACTCCAACTCTCGTATACGAGAAAAAAGAAAGACCATCGATCGACGGCTATTGTCTGATGTCGATCGACGGTGAAATCAGAAGGGAGTGTGAACGAGATTTGATAAGTCCACCAGACTAGTTAGACCAGCTCTCGTATGCGCCTAACATTCTAGTTCAATGTAGTCTGTTCTGGCACAGGACCTACTCTCGTAGTCGTCCATGTCCTACTTTCGAGATCCTAGTTAGTTACTTAAGAATGCAAGCACTAAGCACAACTCAATTGATGGATATTAACTTAGCTAGCAATCCTACATTTGGGCCAATCTATGATTGCTATCAGTCAATCCTAAACCTAGTTAATACCTTACTCGGACATAATCAAAGAAAGAATAATAATCCGAATAAAATAAATAGATAGAATATTGGGGTTCATATACAAATCTCCTTAATGAGTTATGAATCTTCTCCCCTAAAAACCTAAAACTATAAAGCTATGTGGGTTGTGTCAAGCGTTGCATAAGCTTGTACTTGCACTTTCACACACCCCTCTTGCTTTCAATACATGATCATAAATATTAAAACACTAAAATCTAGGTCAAAACTCATCCAGGGCATTCTTGTCTTTTGTCTTCTCAACTTGGGCTTTTCAGTCAGCTATCTGCGAGTTGGGCGTCGATCGATAAAAAGTGTACAAAATCGATCGACCTTGGTCTTTCATCATCGATTTCTTGGTTGTGTCGTCAATCGACGACAGGCTTGCACTTCGACTCCTCAAATAGTCAGCTATGGATTTTTCTCCTCTAAATGCTCCAAAAGCTCCAAGTATCTCCATTTATCTCCAAAACGTCCCTTGACCTATAAATACACTAAAACATATCCTAGACACACATAATAGACCCTAAATAGAGACTAGAACATGCCTAAAACTGGTAATAATAAGGCTATATAACATGCCAATGATAAAAAGCAAGCATCAAGCTCTCATTAAACTTATGTGGAAGTATTTTAGCTCTTTGTCTTGTCATGGGTCATTTGAACACAATTGGTATTGGAACATTTTGTAGTACCTTTGGTTGGGTTGTCTTGTTGAGCATTCTTGGATACCTGGCTCAGTTTGGTCTGGCTCGGGTTCAGGCTGAATGCCTTAACATTCCCTCCCTCTTCAAAAGGTTTTGACCTCAAACTGGTACATCTTGAAAACAAGGAGACAGATCAAAACCATTGAAAGTTGAAGACACATTCAGCTCACCAGGTAATTCAAGACGGTAGGCATTGTTTTTGATGCTCTCAATGACTTGGAAAGGGCCATCTCCTCTCTGTTTCAGCTTGGAGCTCCCCTGGTTTGGAAATCTTTCTTGCCTGATGTGTAACCAAACCCATTACCGTGGTTCAAATACAATCTCCTTGCGGCCCTTGTTGGAGTGTCTAGTGTACTGCACAGTTCTCTTTAACCTTCTGGTGGAGTTCCTTAACATACTCAGCCTTATCTTCCCCACTTAAGTTAATGACTTCAGTGGGAGGCAATGCTCTAAGGTCCAAAGGTGTGGTCGGATTAAAACCATAAGCAGCTTCAAATGGTGACACCTTAGTTGCTGAATGCTGATCCCGGTTGTATGCAAACTCTATGAAGGGAATACACTCCATCCAAATCTTCAAATTCCTTCCAATAATGGATCTAAGCAGCAGGGATAATTATCTGTTGACTACTTCAGTCTGGCCTTCTATTTGGGGATGGCAAGTAGTGGAGAACAACAACTTAGTTCCCATCTTCTTCCAGAGTGTCCTCCAAAAGTGGCTAAAAACTTGGTATCACGATCAGATACAATGGTCCTTGGTACTCCATGCAAGCGCACCACCTCTTGGAAGAACATATAAGCGGTCTTAGATGCATCATTCCCTTTAGAACAAGCTATGAAATGTGCCATCTTGGAAAACTTGTCCACCACTATAAAGATTGAATCCTTGTGTTGAAACTTTGGAAATCCTAGCACAAAATCCATGGAAATATCCACCCAAGGAACAGTAGGAATAAGGAGTGGCATGTATAGACAATGTGGTTGTACTCTGGACTTAGCTTTCTTGCAAGTTACACATGTTGCACAATGCGATTATACTGCCTTCTTTAGATGAGGCCAATAGAAATGCTCCCTCACCACATCTAAGGTCTTATCCACTCCAAAATGGTCCATTAGTCCTCCTCTATGAGCTTCTCTGGTGATCAAGTCTCTCAATGAACACTGAGGAATGCAAAATCTCCCCCCCCCTTAAAGAGAAACCCCTCAGATAAGTAGAACTTTCCTTGTGGTCCCCTTGTGCAGCCATAATATATCTCAGCAAGATCTGGATATCCTCCATATAAATCCTTGATGAATTCAAATCACATTACCTTTGCTTCCATTGTGGCGATCAAAGCATATCTTCTTGAACGGGTATCAGCTACAATATTTTCTTTACCCCTCTTGTACTTGATGATGTAAGGAAAGGTCTCTATAAAATTCATCCAGCAAGCATGCCTCTTCTTACGGTTGGTCTGACCTCTTAGATGCTTTAGAGTTTCATGGTCAGTATCGACCACCAACTCCTTAGACAGCAGGTAGTGCTGCCATGTCTCCAAGGCTCTAACTAGTGCGTACAGCTCCTTGTCATATGTTTGATAATTAAGTGTTGCTCCACCAATCTTCTAACTAAAATAAGCAACTGGTTTCCCTCATTGAATCAACACAGCTCCAATCCCAATCCCGGGTGCATCACATTCTGCTGCAAAGGTCTTGTTGAAGTCAGGTAGAACTAGGAAATGGGCATGGGTCAGGCGGTCCTTCAGGGTTTGCAATGCTTCCTGTTGTTCCTTCTCCCATGTAAACCCAATACTCTTCTTCTCTACAGTTGTGAGTGGTGCAGCTATACTACTAAAATCTTTAACAAAAGGTCTGTGGAAGCTTGCTAAACCATGAAAACTTCGGACTTGACTGATGTTTGTTGGCTCAGTCCAATCTGGAATTGCATTCACCTTCTCTTCATCTACCTATAACCCTTGTGAACTGACAGCAAAGCCTAGGAAAACAAGTTTATTCGTGCAGAATGTGCACTTCTTGAGGTTTGCATAAAGTCCTCGTCGAAGTGTCTCTAAGACTTGCTCAAGATGTGACACATGATCAAATAAACTAGTACTATAAATCAAAATATCATCAAAGTATACCACAAAAAACTTACTGATGTAGGGTCTGATAATGTGGTTCATGGGACGCATCAAAGTACTAGGAGCATTGGTGAGTCCAAATGGCATCACTAGCCTTTCATAAAGACCTTGCTTTATCTTGAAAGCAGTCTTCCACTCTCTCTGTCATTCTTACCTGATGGTATCCACTCTTAAGATCAACTTTGGAGAAGATAGTGGCGCCAACTAACTCATCTAGCTTCTCATCAAGGTGTGGTACGGGGTGTCTATACATAATGGTGATGTTTTTTGGCGTGGTAGTCTACACACATCCTCCATGAACCATCCTTCCTTGGCACCAATAAGACACGTACTTCACAAGGACTAAGGCTTTCCCTAACATAAACCTTGTGTAGTTGGTATTGGACTTGTATTTCTAACTCTTTGGTTTCCTTTGGGTTTGCTCTTTAGGCTGATTTGTTTGGTAAGGCAGCTCCTGGTATGAAATCTATTTGGTGTTCTATGCCCCTAAGTGGTGGTAAAGCAGGTGGAATGTCCTCTGGAAACACATCTTTAAACTTGTCAATAAGCTTAGTAATCTCTAGATGAAGTGTTATCTCATCATAACCTGCACTCAAAAGCTCTTTAAAGATGATTAGTAGTATTGTGTGTTTGGTAGCAGCAGTCTTTCTCCTAATAAGAAAATTAGACTTATCAGATTTCTCTTTCTCCTTAACCATTTGTAAATGCAGTTCATGAACTTGTGGTGGTGTGAGAGGTGCTAAGCTAATCTTACGCTTATCATGCATGAAAGTGTACATATTAGATCAACCATCATGTTTAGTTTCTCGATCCCATTACCATGGTCTTCCTAACAGTACATGTCCAGCTTGCATAGGTACTACATCACAAACTACTTCATTCTGATACTTACCATTGCTAAATGGAATGGTTAATAGTTCTTTAATTTGAAGTTCAACCTTATCATCTAGCCATCTTAATATATATGGATGAGGGTGCTCAGTCCTTTCTAAACCAAGTTTGTCTACCATGTAAGCACTAGCAGCATTAGTGCAAGGTCAATCATCAATGATTAGATTACAACTTTGCCCTTGATAGTGAAGCGGGTATGAAATATGTTCTCACGTTGGATGGTCTCAGCTGGTTGCACTAAGACACTAAGAACACGTCTGATCATCAGAGATTCACCCACATCTGGGCTAAATCTCTCCATACTGCTCTTGGACCAATGGGTCGTCCTCATCATGGGACTCTGATAGCGTGCGGGTTAAGGTTTATAGTAATGCATGCAATCTATCAAATTAACCCTACGAACTACACTTGCCAAGAGAGGTCTAATTGTAGTACTTAGGGGTCGAATCCACAGAGAGTGAGAACACACAATAGAATTCTGAGCTCTAAATGTTAAACTAGGCAAGCTATAGATAGGAGGTTTGTATGAGAGGAAATTATCTAAATAAGTTAATTGATTCAAAGAAGGAAAAGACAGATCTAGGGTTTCAGGCAAGTGAATTTTAATGAATATAATGCATGGAATTATAACTATGAAAGGACCTTAATCATACGACCCCTTTCGTTCCAACTCTTATTTGCGAACAGATGAGTCGACCGTCGATCGACGGCTAAGGCCTAGTGTCGATCAATGGCTATCAGACGGAAATTTCGTCCTCTAGGTTAATTAAACCAGCTCTCGCATGTATCTAACAACATAACTAAATGGAACCAATTCAGTCACATAACCTACTCTCATAGTTGTCTATGTTCTAGGTTCAAGTTTCTAGTTAGCTACTCTAGAACACAAGCATTAAGCACAATTCCAAAGATGGATATCTTTTCAACCTAGCAATCCTATTTTCGGGTTAATTCATCAATACTATAATTATGGAAAGCATGATAAACCGAGTAATAAAATGCATAGAATATATAATAGGGTTCCAATACAAATCTCTGAAGGAGTTCAAATCTTCTCCTCAAAAATACTAAAAAAAACTAAAAGCTGTAAATAATACTATTCTATGAAAACTCTCTCTCTCTCTCTCTCTTTGCCTAAAAATGGCATGACCTTTATAAACTAGGTCAAAACTCGTTCATGGGCATTCTTGTAATTTGTATTGACTTGGGCTTGAAGTCGGCCAATGACTATGCAAGTAGACCGTCGATCGACAACAAGTGTGCACCGTCGATCGATGGTCAAGCTTGACCTCTATTCTGACTTAGCTGATTGTGAACAGCTACTGAATATCTTCCCTGAATTCTCTAGCAAGCTCCATTATCTCCATAGTGCTCCAAAACATACCTTGACTTGAAAAGACTCTAAAACATAGATAAACATACATAGCATACTCCAAATAGGGTCCAAATGATAGTCTTAAACTGGTAAATAACAAGGTATATCAACTCCCACAGACTTAACCTTTTACTTGTCCTCAAAGAGGTTTGAAAAGCGGGGAATCACATAATACATTAGCATAACTATCACCCTAATATATCACAACCAGATCAAATAGTGCTAATCAAAGAGAAATTTTATATGCCTTATCTTAGTATAGCAACCAAATCCATTCTATCAACAACTCAACAAATACTAATCTAACTCACCCCTCTACAGATCTCACTTCTTTGCATAAAATAAACTGCAGGCTTTACCTTGGGAGTATCGATCAAAGGACACATAGACACAACTCTTGCAAACCTGCATGTATAGATACAAATTCTTTCATGATCCCTCTCTATCCTATTTTCTCTTAGAATCTTTTAATCTCAAATTTAATGGACAATGATGATGGTACAATCCCTCTTGCCATCTCATTTTCGATATATTTTTTTAATAGAAAGTTATAGGCGAATAATGGGGTCATCGGTAATGTACATACTCCTCGCTTCCAACAATGTGTGATCATTCCTTTGAATTAGAATAATGGGGTCATCGGTAATGTATCTACCCCTCTGCATCTCAAGAAATCATCTCAATTTTTTCTATTATAGATTCTAAAGAGAAAGAGAGAAAGGAAATCAGAAATAATAGACTACTACCTTATAAACATGAAAAAGGAATCCGATCCAATGTATACTAAGCCCCAAAGCAATCAAAGTAGTCAGAATTAGGTTGGAGATCAACCTTGGTTCCTTCAGACTTTCTTAGAAGTGTGATCTAGTGGAAAGATGATCCACCTTGGCCTATTTAGTAATTTCTGCAATCAACATGTCTAAGAATGGTGCTAAAGTATGGTTAGTCAATAAATAAGTTCGGATCGTAATCCTCTTCTTGACTCTATAAAAACAATTTGAAAAACTTAATAGATAAAAGCTCAAAATAGGTAAAAGCATCAGCAAACCACCCCCCAAACTTGAATAACACTCTCCCAGTGATATCTCATCGGGATTGGTTAATAAAAACTAAAGCATCTGTAAAAGGTTGAGAGAAAGTCGAGGTTACCAAAATCCGTAAGGAGTGTCAACCGATGGTGAGGATTGAGTGTCGACCGACGGAAGTTTTGAACTTTCCTACTCCTCCTTTGAATACCTAAAATAGTTAGATAAAAACAATAGTTAGTAACTAGATAATGAAAAACTAAATTAAAACTTACTACAAAATGGGGTGCCTCCCACTCAGTGCTTGGTTATAGTCTTAAGCTTGACATTGTGACTTCTGGACTAGGAAGGTAAGTCATAAAACCAATTTGGAAGCAAGTATCCACATATTCGCTGCTCGTCCAAAACATGCACTGATAAAACCTCTTACAATATCATCTGCTCTGTCTTGCTGATTTCACTCTTCCCCTGAGTAAATGACAATCCACCCACCCTATCTTCAAGTGATTGAATGTGTTCTGGCCGCATGTTAAGTCTGGCATATAAGGGCTCTGAAATATCCTCCAAAATCTGGTTGATACTTTCCCTCATCAAGTCCTGAGAAAACTAAACTTCATCAAGTTGTCATATAAGAGATCCTCTGTTACCATTCTTTGCCTTTTTGCTGCATCGTGACTGTCGATCGATGGCCAACAGTTTCCTTCAATCGATGCTGAGTTGACTTCCTCACCTGATGTTTGATTTCTGAAGTGATTCCCTGATCCGTTGGTTATAGCTAGTATGTCTGCGATATCGTCCTTGGACACATTGAGAATCCTTCCATCCATTGCCCGTGCATATCCATCGGGGTCTCTCATGATTCCAAACTCATCTGGTCTGAGGTAGCCATAATCTTCATCGCATCATGTCGGGGCATTGTCGATTGACAGGTTAGTCACCGTCGATCGATGCTGCATTCCAGCTTCCATAGGATACCCTGAAATTTCCAGTCTCTTCGAGTTCAAATGCATGGTACCCGACTGCTTCTTCTTCAAGGTAAGACTCATCATACTCTTGGTTGTCAGGTTCTGGCATCCTCTCATAGTACTGCTGCCATATATAGACTATCTCTTCTTGACTGTCTTCGTCAATTTGACCTGAGGCAAACCATCTACCGATGGTGGGTCGTTTGCATCAATCGATGCCAAAGGGTGGGATCCATGCTGGTTCTGGTTGAAGGGACCATCGACCAATGCCAAGGGTTGGGTGTCGATCGATGCTGTGTCTACAGGCACATCGTCTTGATCGTATTTGCAGAAGCATGTAGCAATCAAACCATGATCATCACCCAATTCTATCTGAGTAGCCTTGTTCTTGACTTTAACAGATTCATAGAAAATGTATGGATCAATCAAGGATAGATACAACCTGTTTGACTTCATGTCACATATAGCTCCCACTGTTGCCATGAAAGCTTTTCCAAGGAGTAAGGAAGAGTTTCAATAAATCATTATATTCATCACATTGAAGTCTACTGGAACAAATGCATTGCGAATCTGCACTGGGACATCTCTGGCTATTCCTCCTGAATTCACTTTGGAGGAATCCATAAAGGTGAATGAATCACTAGAAGGCTCCATTTTTAGGTTTAGCCTCTAGGCATGATGCTAACTGCTGATCCAGTGTCACAGAGGGCGTTAGGATACTCTTGAACTTTGACAAGATATGGGATCACAAATTTTCTCAGGGTCACTTTTCTTCTTGAGAGTAGTCATTTGCTTCATCCTCTCTCTGATGTCACTGAACATACGTTCTATGTCCTTTTATGTTTCCTTGGATTCCCTGAAAAAAACATCCACAATTTGTGAGCATAATATGCTTCACAAGTGGAGTATCTAAATCAATTTTAAAAAAAGCTTTTGGCAAGGCCATCCATCTCTTTGTCAGTTGCTTGTCTGCGGAGATGTTTGGGAATCTCCTGCATCCTTCTGGAGTGTCTTTCTGTTGTCATGGGATCAAGTGTATTGGCATTCTGTTCATGACTGTTCATCCTCTAAGGTCTAACAAATAGGCTGTCACTCAGACTTGGTAGCCGAATCGATTCTGTTGTTGAGGTTTGTCAATTGATGCTTGGTTCTTGCCATCGATTGACGTTGGAAGATTCACAAGAGGAAACCAATTTTGCAGGTTCCGTCGATCGACGGTCTGGCTCGGGTGTTGATCAACACCAATGCGAACTGCCAAAAGACATGGTACTTTCCACACAAAAATCTCCTTCTTGCAGCTGTTTTCGTTTCACCTCTTTCCAAAAGTCTTCACCTATCAATGCATTGACGTGGTGCTTCTGACTAGCTTCCCCTTTCTCCTTAACCAAGGCTTCATGTCTTTGAATGGCCTCACTTGTTTGGAACACTTTATTTTCCAACTTCTTGACATGAGTGTTGAGGTTAACAAACTTGGTGTTGAGGTTGGTGTACAACAAATATATCTTCCCGTTGAAATTCACAGTCATCTGTTGCTGCTGTTCCAGTATCCTATCAACCATATCTTCCAATCTGCTCTCCTAAGGCTTCTGCTGCCGAAGATTCTGATTGTTGTTACTATTGTTGCCAACATAAGAGTTCTTGTTGTAACCTGGATTTCCTGGTCTCTGATAACTGTTTCCACCAACAAAATTCACATCCCCTTCTCATCTTCTTCTTCCAGGGCTTTCACTTCTTGCTTCTTCAGAAAATTCTGAACATTGTCCAACTTTGCCTTGACTTCATCTATCTGCTCCCTTCTCAAGGATGTAGCTGATTTCTTCCTCTCATAGTCAGCATTCTTGGTTGTGTTGCTAGACGCCAGGTTCTCAATAAGCCTTGTTGCTTATTCTGGACCCCTAGTGCTGAAATTTCCTTCACTAGCTGTGTCTAAAGCCATCTTGTACTGAAGATCAATACCTTTGACGAAAGTGCTAAGTAGCTGAACTTTATTGAATCCGTGGTGTGGACAGTCTCTCTAGTAGGATTTGATTATGAACCAAGAGCTTCTGAATGATTCCCCAGGCTTCTGTGTGAATGTAGCGATCCTGCTTCTCAAGTCTTCTAATCGCGCATTATCAACGAAATTGCGAAGGAATGCATTATTGATGTCTGTCCAAGATGTCAGAGTTCCTAGTGGTAGTTGCTTAAGCCAATGCGAAGCATCTTCATCAAATGAGTATTTGAAGAGCTTGGATAATAGATAGTCCTTAGGGAATCCATTGGCCTTAATAACAGAAACTTGATCCTCAAATCGCTTCAGGTGATCCATCGGGTGCTCGTGTCGCATTCCATGGTAGGGTGTCTGCGCAACAAGTGCAAAGAAGGACGGTTTGATCTCAAAATCATTCCTTTGGAAAGATGGAGGAAGAATGGCAGATCTATTAGCATAGAAATGGTCTGGACGATTGTAGTCTGCTAGTGTCCGTTGAGCGGCTTAGGTGGCAGCTTCAGGTTGAGCTACTGCAGCGTCTGCTTCTGGTTCAAGGATTACAGCTCCATGTTCGTCAATTCTCTGACCTGTTGCATTACGCAGATGACCTTCAAGGTCATACAGAAATCCTCTCTCATCTCGAACCACAACTAATGTCGCAACCATCTTTCTAGAGTTACCGTCAATCGGTGACGTGTGGGTACTGTCGATCGATGTTGATGCATTAGTGCCAATCGGCGGTCGAGTTCTACTGTCGATTGATGCTAGTCGCATCTGTTTCCGGATGGAAAGTTCCATTGCAACTGGGTCTGAGAAGATTAATTACTTGTTCTTTTGTCTTATGGTACTGCTGTGCATGCACCTAAAAGACAAGAAAAAGAAATTATCATTAACTTCCCATGAAAGAAAAAGCCTAGACTAAACCCTAGAAAATAAATCTAATGGTGATCCTTGCTCCCCAGCAAAGGCGCATAATTTGACAGCGTGCGGGTTAAGGTTTATATTAATGCAAGCAATCTATCAAATTAACCCTACTAACTTTCCAAGAGAGGTCTAATTGTAGTACTTAGGGATCGAATCCACAGAGAGCGAGGGAACACAATAGATTTCTGATTTCAAGTTAAGCTAGGCGGGCTATAAATAAGAGGTTTGTATGATTGTTTTATTCTAAAAAGGAAATTATCTAAATAAGTTAACTAATTCAAATAAGGAAAAGATAGATCTAGTATTTTAGGCAAGTGAATTCTAATGGATATAATGCAGTGAATTATGAATATGCAAGGACCTTAATTGCAATCTGATCCCCTCTGATTCCAACTCTCGTATGAGAACAGAGGAGTCGACCGTCGATTGACGGCTAAGGCCTAGTGTTGATCGATGGTTATCGGACAGGAAGTTCGTCCGCTAGGTTAGTTAAACCAGCTCTCGCATGTATCTAACAACCTAACTAAATCTAATCAATTAAGGCACATAACCTATTCACATAGTTTTCTATGTCTTAGGTTAAAGTTTCTAGTTAGCCACTCTAGAACCCAAACATTAAACACAATTCCAAAGATGAATATCTCTTCATCCTAGAAATCCTATTGTTGGGTTAATTCATCAATACCCTAATGAACCCTAAATATTACAAGAGAATTACTCAAACATAATCATAGAAAGCATGATAAACTGAATAATAAAATTGCATAGAATAGATAATGGGAGTTCCAATACAAATCTCTGAAGGGGTTCAGATCTTCTCCCAAAAACTACTAAGAAAACTAAAAGCTGTAAATAATACTATGCTATGAAAACTCTCCTTCTTTTCCTGAATAATGGCATAACCTTCTGTTCCATTCGTTTCTCTTGTTAATTTTTCCTCTTCTTTGCCAAAGATCCCATTTTGCTATGTAGGCTTGAGCATCTCGAAACATAGTTGGCCACCAAAAACCTGCTTGTAGAATTTTTGACACTGTCTTGAAACTGGCAAAATGTTCGGCATAATTGGATCCATGACAATGATACAAAATTTATGGAGTTTCGCTTTCAGCAACACATCGTCTGTGTATGCCATTAGAGTAGTGTTTATAAAGATAGGGTTCATCCCAGTGTTATCTCCGGATTTCTCTTAAAATTTTCTTTGTATGATATCATTTGAAGAGTTCGGGTTCTACTTTGGCTGCAAGATAGTTTACTATATCTGCATACCAAGGTCTATCAGTGGTGTTCAGTGCACAAACCCCCAGACTTAAACCTCTACCTCCCAGTCATTATTGGGGAACGAAGGATTACAACTGACGTTGATATATATTGGAATGATTATTTCATTGTCCTTTCCAAATTTATTGTCGGTTAACGGTGTATGGACATAATCGATCGATACTTGGCGGTTAAAATCGTTATATGGGCTTAGCACGTTATCGATCGATTCCACTTCATGTGCCAAACTGACTCTACCAACGAAAGTTGATTCTGCTAAGTAGACATTTTCGGTGGGTAAGAAGTCATCTATAGGGATGTCGTCATCCACTCTCATTCGTTATAAATGATCTGCGACTCTGTTTTCCACTCCTTTCTTGTCTCTTACTTCTATATCAAATTCTTTGAGAAGTAGAATCCATCGTAGGAGTCTCGGCTTGGCGTCCTTTTTGCTCATTAAGTATTCCAATACTGCGTAGTCAGTGTGAACAACTACTTTTGAACCAACTAAATAGGACCGGAATTTCTCGAAGGCGAATACCATGGCTAGTAACTATTTTTCTGTTGTCGCATAAATGCGTTGTACATTGTCTAGAGTTCTACTGGCGTAGTATATTACATGCAACTTTTTGTCTTTCTTTTGCCCAAGTACTGCGCCTACAAAGAAATCGCTGGCGTCGCACATATTTTCAAATGGTAGATCCCAGTATAGTTCTTGGACAATAAGGGCAGATACAAGAGCTGATTTGCTTTCTTTTGAAGGCCTCGAGACATTCAGGTGTAAAATCGAATTTCACCTCTTTGCAAAGGAGAGAAGTGAAGGGTCGAGCAATTTTGCTAAAATATTTTATGAATATCCTATGGAATCCAGTGTATCCTAAAAACCTTCTAACGTCCTTGACATTAGCGGGTGGTGGCAATCCAGTCATTTCTTCAACTTTGCCTTGTCTACTTCAATTCCGGCTGCTGAGACCTTGTGTCCCAAGACAATTCCACTGTTAACCATAAAATAACATTTTCCCAGTTCAAAACCAGATTTTTCTCTTCGCATCTAGCTAGTACCTTGCACAGGTCATCGAGACATGTTTTCAAATTATGATCGTATACTGCAAAATCGTCCATGAAAACCTCGATGAAACCCTCGATCATATCGGTGAATATCGACATCATACATCTCTAGAAAGTTGCAGGGGCATTGCAGAGGCCGAATGTCATCCTGCGATATGCGAACGTCCCATAGGTACAAGTAAAGGTGGTCTTTTCTTGATCATCCGGATGTATGGGAATCTGGAAGAATCCTGAATACCCATGAAGAAAACAATAATATTCGTGGCTTGCAAGCCTTTCTAACATCTGATCGATAAAGGGTAAAGGGAAATGATCTTTTCGTTTGGCAACATTCAGTTTCCTGTAATCGATACACATCCTATGTCCGTGACAATTCTCATAGTGATCAATTTATCTTTGTTATTCTATATAACCGTAATTCAGCATTTCTTCAAAACAACATGACTTGGACTAACCCAGTTGATGTCTGAGATCGGGTAAATAACGCCAGCTTCTAGAATTTTCATGATTTATTTTTGACGACTTCCTTCAGGTTGGGATTCAATCTCCTCCGATGCTCAATGGAAGATTTGGATTCATCATCAAGGTGCATGCATAAATTGGGGGAGATTCCCGGAATGTCATCTAACAAATATCTGAGAGCCTTGCGGTGCTTCCGCAATTTATTCAGAAACAATGCCTGCTCTCTGCTACCCAAGTTTGTATTTATGATGACATGATAGGAGTTATCGTAGAGAAAACCATATTTAAGACAAGAAGGAACTGGTTTAAGCTTGATTTTAGGTGCTTTCGCTTTGCTCCAGTCGTCGGTTATGGGACACTGTCGATCGATGTTTATATCGGGGTGTCAATCGACGGGGGTGGATAGCTCAAGTTCTTCAAAATCAACATTGAAGACTTCTTATGTGGCATCCATCAACCTTGTATACTATTCATTCCAGTCATCTATAGCAAAGATGCCCCCTTCAGAAGATGTAATTTCTCTCGAGAGAGGATCATTTGAACACGTAACCATGAATGATTCTTCTGCTTGGTCGGAAAGATAATCAATATGGTAGGTTTGACCGTCGATCAAAGGCTGCTTTATTATTTGTTCCATGTCAAAGACCATTGGTCTCTTCCCAATGTTGAGGCATATACACCCTCCTATGACATCAATGATCGTTCTGGCAGTGGCCAAGAAAGGTGTCCCTAAAATAATCGGGTGTCTGGGTTCTTGCTCGTATTTAAGCAGTATGAAATTTGTAGGTATATCGCAGTCATGAATGCATATGGCCACGTCCTCAAGTACGCCTTCCGGAATTCTAGTGGATCTATCAGCTAAAACGAGAGTGACCCTGGTAGGTTGAAACTGTGTTAGCCCGAGGGTGACCGCAACTGAATAAGACATCAGGTTTACACTAGAGCCTAAATCGCAGAGGGATCTTTCGAATCTCACATTGCTAATAGTGCAGTCCAGAACAAAACTACCGAGATCAAGGAGTTTAACTGGAGTTTTTCCTTGAATCATTTTGCTCACTTCTTCGGATACCATCATCACGTAGTGTTCTGATACATGGAATCCTCGCGGTGCCGCATTTTTCACATACTGCCTAATAGCAGATGAGATGTAATGGCATCGCTTAGCGGCATCTCAATGCTTACTTTTTCAAACGCTTTCTTGCATATTGCTTTTTCTAGCTGCTTCTTTTTCTGGTTAGCCCTTTTTTAGCAAAGGAGGCGTTTGCTTGGTAGACCCTTTTTCTAACCGGTTCAGTTGGTTCTGGTTCAGAGTGTTGATTGCTTCTTGCTTCAAAACGTCGATCGATTGTTGGTTCAGAATGTCGCTCGATTCTCGGTAACAAGTGTGGATCGATGTTTCCTACTTTCGTGTTCTTTTCTTTTTGTTTGTTAAACAATCCCTCAAGGTCGCCAGCCTGGTCGAATTCTTCAGTTTTAGGAGTGTTCTCGGGAATTTGCTCGTTATTGCGAGCGAGACCGGGTACGATTTTTCTTTTTTCTTCTGTTGTGATTTTCTCTAATTCATCAATAGTGATGCTTTCTTTAACGCAAGGGGTGAGTTGTCTACCACTTCGTAAAGCCATGACATTGCAATAGCTCCTGGGTTAGCGTCTGTTTTACCAAGTAAGAATCCATCTTCCTCCTGATGGACATAGCGTTAATCGCCATTTGGCTGTCGATCCTCTTAATGTGCTCTCTTAGAGTTTCAAAATTTTCCGTCATCTCCGAGTATATCAGATCTAACTTCTCATTGAGGTCGGCGGCTATTCTAAAGTTTCCTGTGAAGACTTGATTCTTTTTCACTTTGAACTTTTTCGTGTTTGTCTACAGTGGCGTCGTAGTCGCTTGTGAAATTGCCAGCACTTTCCATAAATCGTTGGTTGTTCAGACTCATCACTTCAGAGAACTCAGCTCACTTTTCGAAGTCGGGAAAAACAGCATCGTCCAGAAGTGCCACAACTGATGCTATAGTCTTTCTGACTCGGATTGAGGACTTCTCCGTCATGAGCATTGGCGGTTCCTTTCTTTCGGTGTCTCTCATTTCGAAAGTTCTACCTAAAGCTATGTTCTCTATCAGATTTTTAGCACTTGCGGGGCTTCGGGTTCCAAAGTTTCCCTCGCTGGCTGTATCAAGGATGGTTTGATAATCTAGGTTTAATCCTCTGTAGAAAGTGTTGACGAGTTGGGGTTCCGAGAATCCATGGTGAGGGCACGAAAGCTAGTAGCTCTTGAATCACGTCCAGGCATTTTAAGAAGATTTGTGGCTACCTTGAATAAATGTGGATATTTTTCTTCTCGCTCCCCAATATCTCTCCTCGTCAAAGAGGTAATTGATGAAGGCGCTTCTAATATCTTCCAACAAGATAGGGATCCTTCAAGGGAAAAAGGAAAAAAATTCAGTGATTTAAATTGTAGTTCACCATTTCTTCTAGCATCTCGATGTGATCGTTCGGGTGTTTAGTAGGAAAACCACTGAACTGAATTTTGCGTGCCATATTTAGGAAGTCGATATCAAGCTCCGATCTTCCTGTATGGTTGTCTGATAATCTAATTGCAGACCTATTGGAATAGGTCTTGGTGGGGTTTAGGTATTCGAGCAATGGTAATTCATCCTTTACCTCAGTCTTTGGAGATTTGGTGATTTGACCAGGGATTGCAGCCCCCTGATGATTAATGAGTTGGCTTGCTTCGTTGATTTTTTTGTTCATTGGTTCTATCAAGACTACATTCTTATTATCAGAATCAGTAAAGGCGTACTTACCGGCTTCCGGCTGATCGGTATCGATCGATGGCAATGGAAGGGTGTCGCCTGATAGTAATGTACTCATGTCGATCGATTCTGGATGCGCTCAGTCTATCGATTCTTGTTCTCCTAAATCCATATTTTCTCCTTTTAAGTACATGTGTCAAAGGATCAGGGAAAGAATAATTTAGCAAACAAAAAAGTAAAAATCTAGACAATATTCTAAACGAAATCTAATGGCAATAAGAAAGAGTCCCCGGCAACGGCGCCAAATTTTATGTGGGGTTTTATATCACTCTCAAATTAACCCTGTTTCCCACTTTTACACTCTCAAATAAGAGGTTCAGTGTAGTACTTAGGGATCAAATCCACAGAGACTCTAGGATTGCACAATAGACTTATTGTTGTCCATTTAAAGCTAGATAAATGATAATAATAATAATTAAAGTGTATATCAAGATTGATTTGGTTTTTGAAAGTTAAATTAAGGGATTAGAATTAGGGGAAATTCTCAGGTAGGATTAGGTGTTGCAGACTAATAGATTGCTATGGCTTAAATTAAGTATCGTTCTTCAATTCAAACCTCAGGATTTTGGAGATCGCTCTCGCGCATCTCAACTGAGCGCCAATCGATGTCTGTGAGGTAGTATCGATCGATCTTCTTTCTAAACAATACTGGTTTCACGGTTTGATTGGTTCTCTAAATGTCCAGTTCAACTCTCGTTTGTTACCAGCTATTCATATTGCTTAAGATAGGTTCAGGGTCACAAACATGCTCTCGCTTGCGCTATGGAACTCCAAATTCTATGATTGAGGTGATCAAATTCAACTTAGCATTAAGAGCAACTTAAACAAAGAACCAAGAAGATCACCCTAACAA
Source organism: Moricandia arvensis (assembly GCA_905132765.1). Lineage (NCBI taxonomy): Eukaryota > Viridiplantae > Streptophyta > Magnoliopsida > Brassicales > Brassicaceae > Moricandia > Moricandia arvensis. The sequence continues at coordinate 48,044 of CAJHQP010003310.1, forward strand.
TTCTTTAAAATCAACAAGACATTGCTACCATTGAAAAACCCTAAATCGAACAATGAATTACTCATATATAGAAATAAAGAACATGATTAAATTCCGAAGAAATTGCATTAAATATGTTGAGTAAAAAGATAAGGACTTCAAGATCTTCTCTGTAATGATAATCAGATCTCTCTGTCCTATAGATGTAGCAAGGTGTTCCAACTCTAGCTCTTAGACCTTTTTTTAACTTTGAAGATAACTCTTTTCTTTTCTCGCCCTCTCCTTAAAACTAAGATAGAAAACCCTAATAAATAGTCTAAATTTCGGCCAGGGACTTGTCTTGCAAATGATGCAACTTTTGGGTAAATCTTGTAATTTCTCAGGTCTTTATTAATCTTGCAGCCGACTTGGCTGTCTATCTACGCACAATGTGTGACGTCGAACGATGCTTCATAAACAAACTTAATCCAAATCTGAGTTTCTGGCTGAGCATCATAAATGCTCCAAAATAGCCCAAAATCTCTAGTTGCTTCCTATGAGTACCTAGACCTGTAAATACTCCAACACATAGTCTAGACATACATAACAGACCCTAAATAGAGCCTATAACATGGCATAAAACTGATAATATATAGGCTATATCAGAGTCCATGTGTCCTTTGATCGGTATTCCCAAGATAAAGCCTGTATTTTATATTTCAGAAATGAGGTTTGTATTGGAGTATGTCAGATGGTATCTGGTGAGTTGTGGTATGGCAGGTTGCTAATTTGGGCTGAGTACATGGAAAATGCGTCAGATGTGATCTTAATTAGAGTAGAGGTGATGGTGGTGTTCCGAATAAAAGGTCAGTTCCTGCGTTTTCAAACTTCTTCCATAGGCTCATTCTATTTTGCTTGAGGGCAGCAAAGGATAAGTAAGACGGACATTATATACCATGGTTTTTACCCAATTTAGGCCATTTTATAAGTTCTTTATAGGGTCTTTATGTTATGTTTCGAGTCTGTTTAAGGTCTTTTAAGGTTTAGATATATTTTCGAAATTAAAAAGAAGAAAACCCATAGTTGTGCAAGTCAGATTTGATAATTTGAAGGAGTGTCGATCGACACCTCCTTGGTGTCGGGAGATACCGATGCGTTTTACATAGCCGGATCAACTTTTTGGACATTGCACTGTAACCTAGAAGTCTCCACTATTTACAAGAAGACCCCTGGATGAATTTTTACCAATTTAATGAATTTTTACAGGCACTGCTTATGTTATGTGACATCGTGCGGGTTAAGGTTTATGTTAATAATGCAATTTATCAAATTACCCCTACGAATTACTCTTGCCAAGAGAGGTAAAATTTCAATACTTAGGGATCAAATCCACAGAGAGCAATGACAGACTATAGATTTCTATAATTCTAATGGTTAAGCTAGGCAAGCTATTAATAGGGGTTTTAATTGTAAGTTTATTAGAAATAGGAAATTATCCAAAATAATAGAGGGAATGAAAATATGGAAAACGGTAGATCTAGGGTTTCAGGCAAGTGAGTTATAATGGATAAAATTCAAGGAAATATTAATAGGCGAGAAACATAAATGTTAATTAGTCTGAACCATTCTTGTCTCAACTCTCGTATGCGGACAGAAAACTGCACCGTCGATCGACGGCTAAGTCCTGATCTCGATCGACACTAATCAGACGGGAAGTTCGTCCACTATGCTAATTAGACCAGCTCTCGCATGCATCTAACAACCTAGCTCAATGAAATCAATTTTGGCACATAATCTACTCTCGTAGTCGTCCATGTCCTAAGTTCAAGTTCCTAGTTAGCTGCTCTCGAACGCAAGCATTAAACACAATTCCAAAGATTGATGTTACTTTATCCTAGCAATTCTATTTTGAGGCTAATTCATCAGTACCATTATGAACCCTAAATCTAACAGGTGAATCTATTCAAGTATGATAGTTGTCTCAGAAAACAATAGATGAATAGATGAAATTGCAATAGTATTGAGAATAATAAAGGAGAAAGAGGATCAGACTTAGTTGACAAGAAGAAGTACATTTGGAACAAACAAAAAGAAGTGGTCCGTACAAAGGCATCCGTACAGCCGGGCCCACTCCAAGATCTATCAAGTCTTACCTTGCAAGGAAAGGAACCAAACTCGTGAGTCTAAACCTTTATTTAGGGACTCAGTTACAAAGTATCAAGTGGAGAGAACCGTTGGAAGAAGGATCACGTGTCTGGTCTAGCAGAGAGAGAGACGTTGGGCGAGCTGTCACTTTCACCCTGCTGGACGAGCCAGTTTGTCTTCTAGGGAGTTCCTTTGTTTATTCATTTAATTCAAATTGTCTGGTCCCCTTTTGCCTATTTAAGTATGTAAGCTGTAAACCTAAATCAAGTAAGCAGAATGGTTTCTGATTCTCTTTATTCTCTCTCGACAACAAACACCTAAACTCTCTCTCTCTCTTCTCTTTGGCGATTCAGCATATGTTCTTCACATGTTCTTCATTCTTCCTCCTATTCTATCCGACTATCATCTACAAAACTAACATGGTATCAGAGCCTAAACTCTCCTAAACCTCTTCTCTACTTCCGCAGCATCTGTTACCTCTTAGTTTTTCTTTTTTCCCAGTAAAACCTAGACTATTATCCAGCGGTTAATAGCCTGGTTCCTCTGTTTTCTCCTCTGTTCTTGTCGAACCTACTCTGTTTTTACCTTTCTCACTCTCATTTACTCTTTTTCTCTGGGTATTCTCTTCTCTCCCTTGAGTATACAAGGTGTTCTTGAGAGTACTTCTGTTCAAGTTCGAATTTTTTTCAGTTTTTCCAGAAACTTTCTTTTACCCAACGGTCCATAGCATCCAAGATGGAGCAAACCAAGGCCGTTGCTATTCCAGTAGCTCTAAAAGGGTTAAACTATCTCCTATGGTCAAGTCTTGTGAAAACTGCACTCGGGGGTCGAGGGTTATGGAGCCATGTGACAGAAGGTCAAGCTCCAAAACTAGTAACACAAAGTGAAGATGGCCGAGAGATAGTGACAGTTGATGAGGGCAAATGGAGTCAAGAGGACTTCCTGGTCATGTCAGCCATTCAAAGCTCTCTTGAGCCAAGTATCCTAGAGGCTTACTCCTACTGTGAAACCTCTAAGGAACTATGGGATTCCTTGCAAAAGGTCTATGGAAATATCTCTAACCTTAGCCGGGTCTTTGAAGTGAAGCGAGGCATCAACTCTCTCAAGCAAGAAGACATGGACTTCAAACAGTTCTTTGGGAAGTTCAGGTCATTATTGGCTGAGTTTGAGATGCTTAGACCAAGCACAACTGATCCAGTGGTGGTGAATGAGAGGCGGGAACAAGACAAAGTTTTTGGACTACTCCTGACCCTTAACCCATGCTACAATAACTTGATTAAGCACATACTCAGAGCTGAGAAGCTTCCATCTCTTGATGAAGTATGTGCCCAAATCTAGAGGGAACAAGGGTCAGTGGGTTTTTTTGAAGGCAAAGGAGAGCTCAACATGGCTCACAAGATGGAGGTGGCCGTAGCTAACAAAGGGTACTACAAGCAGGAGGATAAGAAGGTGTGGGTGTGTGATCATTGTAAGAAGAAGGGCCATATGAAGGATAAGCGCCGGATTCTCCATCCTCACCTCAAACTGGCCAAGTTCAAAGAACCAAGAAGTCAATACATGGATGCAAGAGCACACTTCTCAACCGACACACCAGAACCAACCACTCCATCTATGTGCTCAACCATGCACTCTCAAGTGGGATCAAGCACAAATGGAGAAGCCAATGCCATGGTGACAAATGCTCATCCTACCTTGAGAACAACTCAAGATGAGAATATCAAAAGGTCAGACCTTGATGCTCTCATCAGAGCTCTCAAGGAGAACTCTGGTATTGTCCTTGGAACCTCTTTAAATGCCTTACATACTGATGATAAAGTTGATAAGCCATTAGTAATACACTCAGGAGCCTCTCACCATACGATTAGTGATGCTAGCTTAATGAGTAACATAATACCTGCTTTAGGAAATGTGATGATTGCTAATGGTGAGAAAGTACCCATTAAGAGTGTAGGAAACCTGAAATTATTTAACAAAGATTCAAAGGCATTCTATATGCCTACTTTCACTTCAAATTTGTTATCTGTTAAGAAGGCCACTACTGATTTAAACTGCCTTGCTGTCTTTAGTCCTAATGATGTTTACTTTCAGGATATTGAGACAAGTACTTTGCTTCAGGATATTGAGACAAGTACTTTGCTTGGCAAAGGTGTGACCAAGGAGGGCTTGTATCTGATTGAAGACACCAAATGACTATCTGATTTATCTTATGCTTTTAGTTCATCTCCTATTTTCCCTTAAAATGCAATGTGGCATGCTAGACTTGGACACCCTCACTCACGTGCACTGAGCTTGATGTTGCCTAGTATCTCTTTTAAGAATGATAGTTGTGAATCTTGTACTCTTGGAAAACATTGCAAATCGGTTTTCCCTAAATCTATGACTATGTATGAGAGTTGCTTTGATCTTATTCATTCTGATGTGTGGACTGAACCCTGTCTATCTAGAGAAAACCATAAGTATTTTGTGACTTTCATAGATGAGAAATCAAAATACACTTGGTTAACCTTACTGCAATCAAAAGATAGGGTGTTAGAAGCTTTTGTGAACTTTCAAAACTACATAACTAACCACTTTAATGTTAAGATCAAAATTCTTAGATCAGACAATGGGGGGGGGCGGAGGAATACATGAGCAATGCTTTTAAAGCTCATCTAAACAAGCATGGGATCATCCACAAGACAAGTTGCCCATACACACCCCAGCAGAATGGGGTAGCAGAAAGGAGGAACAGACACCTAGTGGAGGTGGCTAGGAGCATGATGTTTCACACCAATGTTCCCAAACGGTTTTGGGGAGATGCTGTGATCACTGCTTGCTACCTAATCCATAGGATTCCTACCAAAATCCTCCAAGATGTATCTCCCTATGAGGTATTAAACAAAACGTACCCCTCTATTGATCATCTGCGGGTGTTTGGGTGTGTGTGTTTTGTGTTGATTCCAGGTGAACTAAGGAACAAATTAAAAGCTAAAAATGTCAAAGCTATCTTCATTGGGTACTCACCAAACCAGAAAGGCTAAAAATGCTATGTTCCAGAGAATAGGAAGGTTATGGTGTCTAGAGATGTGAAGTTCCTGGAATCAAAGGGATTTTATGATGACAAGAGTTGGGATAACTTGAAGGATTTATCTCAAGCACCCTCGGATAGGGCCAACAATCAGAGGATAATTATGGAGAGTCTTGGAATTGGTCTCTCTAATGCAAAGGAGGCGCCTACTGGTACCTCCCCACCAGTCACTGAGGACACTCATCCTGATCGTGAAGGGGGGAATGAACAAGAACCAGCACAGCAGGACTGGCAAGAAGGGTCAGATGTTCATGATCAGGAGAGTACACAAGAACCAGAACCTGCTCAAGTTCAAGAAGAAGAAGAGCAACAAGAAGGACAGAACCACGGCCAAGCACTAAGAAGGAGTACAAGACTGAGGAGAGACCCCTCTAACTGGGTAAACACAAGGGTGTATAACACTAGTCAGGCTGTTGCACATCACACCTCAGTGAGTTGCTCCTTGGCTAAGTTTCCAGAAGAGCATCAAGCGTTTATGGGTCAACTAGATCAAGAACACATTCGAAGGTCATATGAAGAAGCAATTGAAGAGAAGGATTGGAGAGACTCAGTAGGTGAAGAAATCAATGCAATGGTGGTCAATGATACCTGGTATGAATCTGAGTTACCAAAAGGAAAGAAAGCAGTCACCAGTAGATGGATCTTCACCATCAAATACTTGAGCAATGGGAAGCCTGAAAGGAAGAAGTCAAGGTTAGTAACACTCAGACATATGGAGAAGACTACATAGACATGTTTGCCCCAGTAGCCAAACTCCACACCATCCGCATTGTGCTCTCCCTTGCAACAAATCTTGAATGGGACTTATGGCAAATGGATGTGAAGAATGCCTTTCTCCAAGGAGAACTGGAAGATGAAGTCTACATGCGACCTCCACCTGGTTTAGAACACCTTGTCCAACAGGGAATGTTCTAAGGCTGAAAAAGGCCATCTATGGTCTAAAACAATCACCAAGGGCCTGGTACTTGAAGCTTAGCACAACTTTGAATGGAAGAGGATTCACAAGATCTGAAGCTGATCACACCCTCTTCACTCTCTCCAACCAGAAAGGTATAGTGGTCCTCGTTGTGTATGTTGATGATATCATCATCACAGGGAGTGACAAAGAAGGTATACAATCCACTAAGGAATTTCTGAAATCAGTATTTGAAATTAAATGTCTAGGTGAACTAAAGTACTTCCTAGGAATAGAAGTATGCCGCTCTAAAGAGGGGCTCTTCTTATGCCAAATGAAGTACACACTTGACCTTTTGAAAAAGCATGAAAGCTTGGAGAGAAACCAGCAAAGACTCCACTTGAAGATCGTTACAAAGTCTTGCGAGAGGGGGAGTTTGAAGACAAACCTTATGAGGATCCAAAGCAATACAGAAGACTTGCTGGTAAGCTAATTTACTTAACTATAACAAGACCTGATATCTGCTTTGCTGTGAACCAGGTGAGCCAATATATGCAAGTACCAAAGGTCCATCACTGGAACATGGTGATGAGGATACTAAGGTACCTGAGTGGTTCTCCTGGCCAAGGAGTTTGGATGGGGTGCAATGGCAGCTCTGAGATAGTAGGCTACTGTGATTCTGATTGGGCAGGTGATCATGTAGATAAGAAGTCAACCACATGCTATTGCACCTTCATTGGAGGAAATCTGGTAACTTGGAAAAGCAAGAAGCAGAAGGTGGTATCCTGCTCAAGTGCTGAAGCTGAGTATAGGGCAATGAGTAAGCTCACTAATGAACTTTATGGGTCAAAGGAATGCTCAAGGATCTGGGTATAGAGACCAACACGCCAATCACCATGCAGCAATTCATATAGCTTAGAACTCAGTCTTCCATGAGAGAACCAAGCACATAGAGGTGGATTATCATACGTTCAGACAAATGGTGGTTCAAGGAGTTATTCTTCCTTGTTACACAACGATTGAAGATCAACTAGCCAACATCATCACTAAGGCAGCCAATACTAAAGTTTTTGAGTTCATCCATTCAAAGCTTGGACTCATAGATATATCACACTGATCCTCTTCCATGAAGGTTCCTATTCTTTTTCTTTGATGTGGTTTTTATCCAAGTGGTTTTTCCATGTTAAGTTTATAATGAGGGGATGCTTCATTGTTCCAAGCTTGATCAGTTCCTTTGGTCAAGCTTGAGGTGGAGTATTGAGAATAATAAAGGAGAAAGAAGGTTCAGACTTAGTTGACAAGAAGATGCGCATTTGGAACAAACAAGAAGAAGTGGTACATACAAAGGCATCCGTACAGCCGGGCCCACTCAAGATCGACCAAGTCTTACCTTATAAGGCAAGGAACCAAACTCGTGAGTCTAAGCCTTTATTTAGGGACTCAGTTACAAAGTACCCAAGTGGAGAGAACCGTTGGAAGAAGGATCACGTGTCTGGTCAAGCAGAGAGAGACGTTGGGCGAGCTGTACTACTTTCACCTGGCTGGACGAGCCAGTTTGTCTTCTAGGGAGTTCCTCTTTTTATTCATTTAATTCAAATTGTCTGGTCCCCTTTTGCCTGTAAGCTGTAAACCTAAATCAAGTAAGCAGAATGGTTTCTGATTCTCTTTATTCTCTCTGGACAACAAACACCTAAACTCTCTCTCTCTCTCTTCTATTTGGCGATTCAGCCTCTGTTCTTCACATGTTCTTCATTCTTCCTCCTATTCTATCCGACTATTATCTACAAAACTTACAAACAGAATAAATATAAAAAAGGATATTCCAAGAGGATTCTGAAGAATTTCCTATCTTCTCTCCTAACTAAGAACAATGAATATAATAAAGCTTCATTAACAAAACGGGGGTGTTCTGCCTTAACAATGGCAAAACCCATACAAACAAGGTCAAAAATCATTCAGGGGCATTCTTGTGATTCTTCTTGACTTCGGCTTGAAGTCGGCCAATACTCTTGGAGTTGGCCGTCGATCGAAATCAAGGATGCTCCGTCGATCGATGGTCATGTTTGACTTCGAGTCGTACTTTGCTGAATGTGAACAACTACTGGACACCTCTTCTAAATACTCTTACAAGCTCCATGATCTTCATAATGCTCCAAAACATAATGCTTCATAATACCAAAACAGAACATACTCCAAATAGGGTCCAAATGATGGTCTAAAATGGTAATAACATGGTATATCAACTCCCCCAGCATAACCTTTTGCTTGTCCTCAAGCAAAACAAAGGTAGCCGGTGAATGAGGTCTGAAAAGCGAGGATTCACATAATGTATAAGTATAGTTATCACCCATACTATATTGCAACCACATCAAATAATACTAATCAAAGAGAAACTATTATGCCTTATCCTAGTATAAGAACAAAATCCATTCTGTCAGCAACTCATTTATCTGCATAAAAATAAAGTGCATGCTTTATCTTGGGAGAATCGATCAAAGAACACGTGGACTCAACTCCTGCATATCTGCATACGTAGGTATAAAGTCTTTCATGATCCCTTTCTTCCCTCTTTTCTTTCTTCTCTGAATCTTTTTAGATCACAAACTCAATGGACAATGATACTGATACAGTCCATCTTGTCATCTTATTTTCAATTTCTTGTGTCTCTTTTTTTTGGGCAAAATTGTAGGTGAATATTGGGGTCATCGGTTATGTGCCTACCCCTCGCTTTCAAAAATGTGTGATCATTCATTTGAATTAGAATATTGAGGTCATCGGTAATGTACATAGCACTCTGCATTTTAAGAAATCATCTCAATCTTTTCAATTTATAGATGCTGAAAACAGAGAGAGAGAAATGAACCAGAAATACACAGACTAGTACCTTACAAACTTGCAGAAGGAATCCGATCCAATGTATACCAAGCCCAAAGCAAGCAAAATAGTCAGTCTTAGGTTGGAGATCATCTTTGGTTTCTTCAAACTTTCTTAGTAAGTGCGATCTAATGGTAGGATGATCCACTTTGGCATCTCTAGTAATCTCTGCAATCAACATGTATAAGAACGGTGATGTATTGTGGTTAGTCAATAAATAAGGTCTCATCACAATCCCCTTCTTGACTCGATAATTTTTTTTCAAAAAACTTAAGTAAATATAACAAATAAAAGCTCAAAATAAATAAAAACATCAGCAAAAATTCCCCCAAATTTAAATAACACTATCTCCAGTGTTATCCCGTCTTGTTTGGTTAAGGGAATGCTAAATCATAAGTAAAAGGTAGAGAGAATTGTCGACTGATGGTAAACCATCCAAGCCATCGACCGATGGTAAAGTGTTGATGTCCACCGATGGTGGTTTCGAACTTTTCTACTCCTTCTTTGAAAACCTAAAGTAATTAAATAATAAATCGTAATTAATAACTAAATAATGAAAAACCAAATTAAAACTTACTACACAGTGGGTTGCCTCCCACTCAACCCTTTGTTATAGTCTTAAGCGCGACGTTTGGAACTCTGAGTTAGTCAAGATGAGATTGGGAACTTGCTGCAAAACAATTCCCAATGTCCAATATCTTCAACTTCATCACACTTTTTTGTGAAAGCCTCCGTAGACTCTTCTCCTTTGTCTATCATTTCAGTAATAAGGAGTGCTCTAAGCATTGCAAATGGCTGTAAAAGCATCTGCTGCACACTCTTAATTTTCTGACACCATCTGAAAAGCTGGGAATAGATGAAAAGTGAGGACCGCCCTTGGTTCCTTTCCTCTTCTTCAAATTGTTTCTCTTATTTCTGATATTTCCCCAGACATGGCTGTTTTTGTCTCTGCATGTTTGGATACCCAATGGGTGTCGATCGACACTGAGGATGTAGTGTTGATCGATGCTTCTTCTTTTAGGCCTTTGTCGATGCCACTTCTATATCTCAACAATCTCTGAGGAGCTACTGCGTGTAGAGGATCACCAAACACCTCAATATAAGAACCCAAATAAACATTCCTATCAGGTGGAATAAGAAATTCAACTCTAGAAACAGCGCAGTGAACCAAAACCTTCACATGGTCATGTACCATCTTCGCTATTTTTGTGAAAACCAGCAGCTCCGTTCTCGCAGATGGGTGGTCTCAGATGTTCGTGGAAAGAAAGGTATGAGGCCTCAGAATTGTGCATTCTCTCCTCAACTGATTCTGCTTCAATCATGTACCTAGCTGTTCGTTCAACGATAATTGTCAGCTTTCAGTGATCTCTCCCGATCAAAATTTTCAAGCCTTTCTTCTAACTCCAAGAAGTCTTCCATCTCAGCACAAAAGGGTGCTCGAAGCTTTGAAAATGGCTGTGCGAAGCATCTGCTCCACACTGAATTTTCTGACACCATCTGAAAAGTGAAGAATCAATGATAACTGAGGATAGCCCTTGGTTCTGTTTCTCTTCTTCCCATTCTTCCTCTTCGTTCCCCCTAGACTTTTATGATCGCGTGTGGTTGCCTTCATCAAAAATACATTGACACACTTGAAACTCCTCATGATCTGATACGCCATGGGTGTCGATCGATGGTGAAGTAGTAATGTCGATTGATGTCGGCTTGGTTATGTCGTTTGATACTGATTATGTGCGGCCTTTGTCGACTTTGCTTGTAAATCAGAGCCCTTGCTACGAATATGTTGCATGCTGATGATCATTAAATACCCCATTGTAGGAACATATATGCACACTTCTATCTCGTTGGATAGGAGATTCAGCTTCAAATATAGAGCATGGGACCACGATCTTCACAGGCTCATGTATCATCTTCACTCTTTTGTGAAACCCATCAACTTCTTCTGTGCAGAACGGTGGTCTCTAAAGTTTAGGGAAAGCAAGATATGAGGTCTCAGACTTGTGCACTCTTTCCAGTCGGTTCCAGCTCAACTGTATATCCTGGAAGCTCGTCCAACGGTGGATGTCAATCGATGTCGGGTGGGTGGCGTCGATCGATAACATCAGGTGGGTGTCGATCAATATTGGGTGGATGCGGGCATAAGGAGTTTCTCCCATTGCCCATCTTGGTGTGGTTAGATGGGTACAATGGAATCCTTCGAGTTCCTCCACCCAACGACCTTTTTTGGCGTCTAACCGTTTCTTGAGACCATCTAGGATAGTTTTCTTGATGGATTCGTCTTGTTCGTTTCCCTGCGGAAATCTTGGAGTCGATTTGCTTAATCGTATCTTCCAGTTTTCGCAAAATACCTCAAATCTAGTCAAAATAAACTAACATTTGTTGTCCATTATGATCTCGTATGGGACTTCGTCTCTACGGAAGATATTTTTCCAAACAAAACTTTCAACTTGAGTGTCTTTAATGCTTGTGTAAGATTCCGCTTCGAACCATTTTGAGAAAAAGTTTATTAGGACTAGTAGAAACCGTTTTTACTTCAAGTTATGCAAGGGACCGACGATGTCCATTGACCATCGCATGAATGGATAGGGTGATAAAATGAAAGAGACAACCTTCGCGGGCTGGCGAATTGTTGGTGCATGTCTCTTGCATTACTCATATTTCCACGCGATTTTTCGCAATCTTGAACCATTGTTGGCCAATAGTGACCGTGGCGTTTATCTTGAACACCAAGCATTTTTCGCCGGAATGATTCCTCCAAGATCCAGTGTGGACTTCTTCCATGACCATTCGAGATTTTTCTCCTTCTACACATGACCATTAGAGCATCTTCATTTGTAGACCTCTCCTTCCATTAAGACGTAATGTGCGGCCTGGGTTTTGATTTTCTGGGCCGCCCATTTTTCTGTAGGGAGTGTTCCGTCGGTGATGTATGCTCGGATGGTTTCCAACCATGGTATGTCGCAGCCGTATTCAGATTGTTCCACGTTATTTTTTCAGGTTGCTTGTCGACTTCGTCGATATCGTCATCCTAGGGATTGATTAAGTTTACAAAGGTACGAAAACGCGCCGGCCAATGTTTTGGCGGCTTTGGCATCAAGTTCATATCCACAACTTAGACGAGTAATCCCTGTCAAATTCATAGAAGACCCAAGCTCTTGGGCGAGATCTCAGACAAGTTTCAGGTATGAGTCCATTCTTTCGTCCCTAGCTTCGTACTCGCGTCTCAATTGGTTTGCGACTAGCTGAAAATCGCAGTAGCCGTGGACATTGCGTATTTTAAACCCGTGAGCTAATCGTAATCTGGCGATAAGTTCTTCGTATTTGGCTTCATTGTTTGAGGCGTCAAAGACCAACTGAATGAACTGTTCCAACACTTCTCCGGTTAGTGACGTTAGCAGAATCCCGATTCCTGATCCTTTTCTGATAAAGATCCATCGATGTGGAGATCCGAAGTCAAGTTTGGTTCCTGGTTTAACGCGCCCTCCACTGGGAGTTTGACAAAGAAATCAGCAAGTACATGCGACTTGGCGCTCATTCTCGTTCGATACTCGATGTCATATTATCTTAATTTGGCTGCCCATTTTGCTAGTCTTCCTGATTGGTTGGGGCTACGTAGAAAAGTACGGAGCAGGAACGTGGTAAAGATTACGATTGCATATGACTGAAAATATAGTCACAATTTCCGAGCCGCCATTACTATTGCAAGCGCTAATTTCTCCATTAGTGGGTATCGCGTTCAGTGTCTAACAAAGTTTTACATACGTAAAAAATTGGTTTCTACTCTCCGCGTTCTTCTCTTATGAGGATGACACTTACGGCTGTCGCTGATACCGCGATATACAAAAACAATGTTTCTCCTTCCATTGGTTTAGCGAGAACTGGAGGAGTGGTCACGTAATGCTTCAACTGTTTGAAACCTCTCTCGCATTCTTCGGACAACTTGAATTATTTGTTCGCTTTCAAAGTGTCGTAAAAGGGGTGACATTTATCAGTTGATTGGGAAATGGAACGGTTAAGTGCTGCGACTCTTCCGGTTAATCTCTGCACTTCTCGTTTTGTTCTCGGGGATGCCATTTCGATCAATGCGTTGATTTGTTTTGTATTAGCTTTGATCCCTTGATATTTTATGAGATATCTGAGGAATTCCATGGATGCAACAGCAAATCTGCATTTTTCTGGGTTTAGCTTCATGTTATGCAGGTTCAACCTCTCGAAGCATTCCTACAAATGGATGACGTGGTCTTTTTTTTGAGAGATTTAACGAGCATATCGTCAATGTAAACCTCCATAGTTTTACCGAGTTGTTCAGAAAAGAGACGGTTGACGAGTATTAGATATGTTGCTTCCGCGTTCTTCAGACCTAACGGTATTACCTTATAGCAATATGTGTCGCGATATTTGATGAACACATTTTTCTCGCAATCGTCTGGATTCATCATGAGCTGGTTATAACTGGAAAATGCATCCATGAAAGACTGGAGCTTAATTCTGACCGTCGCTTCTACCCAAAGATTTATGTGTGGCAGCGGGAAGCTGTCCCAAGGACAAGTTTTATTGAGGTCAGTGAAATCGACGCATACTCGCCACTTTCCATTTTTATGACGAAGAAGGGGTTAGCGAGCTAGTTTGGGTATCTGACTTCTGCTATTGAACCCACCTTGAGGAGTTTCTCAACTTACTCATTGACTGGAGTGGCACATTCGGGTTCCAACTTCCGTCTTCTTTGTTTGACAGGTTTTAAAGTCGGGTCGACGATGAGTTCATGACATGTTATGTTGATGAAAATTCCTGGCATGTCTTCTGCACCCCAAGTGAACATGTGAAGGTTATTTTTCAAACAGAAAATGAGCTCTGTTTTAAGAGGCTCTCGGAGGTTAGTGCCGTTTTTGACGCAGCATTCCGGGAATAATTCATCGAGGCATACCGAGACAACCGCTCGAAAATCGGTTTCCGTTTTCCTTCCAAAGCTTTGACCTTACGTAATTGCCCAAAGATTTCTGTTTCATCTTGTTCCAGTGTGTCGTCGATGAAAGACGATTTCTTTTTATTGCTGGGGAAAGTATCTGTGGACGAATTTTTTTCGTTTGAACTCCACTGCGAAACAAACTTGTGATATATACCGATCCCCCAAATTGTTTTAGTTTATTGAGGAGTTGGAAACTTAAGGCGTAGGTGGTAAGTTGATGGAACTTCTTGCATCGACTTCATCCACGGAGTTCCCATGATCGAGTTGTACGATGTGGGTCGATCAGTGACCAGAAATTCAACAACCTTTTTTATGCTCCCGACCTTAACCGCGAGGTTAGTTTTCCTGAGCGTCATAGTACCTTCCCCTGAGAAGCCTACTAGAAGGCTTGGGTTTTCCGGGATTTTGGATAGATTGATTTCCATTGTCTCGAGGTTACTTTTCAAGATGTTATCAGCCGAGCTTCTAGTGTCGACTAACATTCTTGCGACATTGATATTCTGGATCACCAAATGATGACAAGGAGATCGTTGCGAGGTTTGCATTATTGGATGTTGCTCTTTCCTTGAAGGAGATGACGTTGCTGCCCATTAGGTTAGGCATATTGTTTCTTAATCGTTCGGTGATCTTTGAGTTAGAGAATCTGACCCCCTTCTTTTTAACGCCAAAATGCGTGAACCGAAATTTGAAGTGTTCATTTCCATAAAGTAAGAAAAGTCAGGAAACCCTAATTTTCCCAGAGGACCCGGATTATCTGCGTAAACATATGAATACGAAAACGTTAGATATAATAGAATATCGATAGTAAGTTGCAGAGATGCATTTTATTGATTGACAAGAACAGAGCTTTAAGATTTCACCAAAAATAGAATGAATAGAGAATTGCTAACAAAGAGAATCGCAAAACCGAAGCTTAAAGACATTCTAATTATAACCTTGCTAGTCTAGCCACATAAGTTCTAAGTTCTTCTAAACTAACAAGAATTCTCTAAATCTCAATTTTTGGATCTCGGCGCTTATTGCTTTAGTACCCCTTATATATGCCTTCTAGGTCGGTCGTCCTTTACTTTTTTTGCCACTAGGAAGAGTTTATTGCCTAGCAGAAATATTTCATTTTTCTCCGATCTTCGTGTTTATCCTTTGAAACTTGAAATTTATATTTTCCTGAAAATAATAGATAGGCCTTCATAGTATCCTTGGGCTCAACCCCGTCTAAAATCGTAAGTGGGATTTTAGCCACATTTTAGACCTTTTCGTGCCGTTTTTCTACTTAAACGTTTTTACAATTTCTCTGAGACAAAACTTTTGGTACGACGTTAGTTTTATAAATAGTTCAAATTACCTCGTACAATTTGAAATCATACAAGAAAAAAATTCTTTAAAGTTTTCATTGTAATGTTCCAATGGTAACTCCAATGGAGATGAAAGAAGTGTGATTGGACTAGTCAATCCAACTTGCCTGATGGCAAGTTTGACGTGGTGCATCGAACTTGACATTGTCCGTGTTTCTGACGCGGTCGTTGTTCTGGATTTTCTTACTTAGGACCTTTCTTGAAATTAATTAGAGAAAGTTTTCCTTAAGAGATGCAATCCTAGATGTTGATTTCGAGATTACCATTTTTGACCCCAAAAAATGTTGCTATAGAATGGTTAGATAATAAGTAAAAATTTAAATTGATCATAATTCCTTTCTTGACTCAATTAAATTCAATAAAACACATAAGAGTTTAAAATCAAAATAGAAATCAATATCAGTAAATTTCCTCCCAGACTTAAATAACATTCTCTCTAGTGTTATCCCATCTCGATGAGGTGGGAAAAACTAAATCATAAGTAGAAGGTTAATGAAGAAATCAATACCATATTATGTTAATGAGAGTCAACAAATGGTAAGTGATGGGTGTCGACCGATAGTACTGGTATCGACCGATGGTAGAGGGCTGTCGTCGATGGATGCTACTTCTCGATCATCTTGTTTTTTTTTTCGATGCAAATAAAGAAAAATACAAAAATTAGTAAAACCATGAAAATAAAATGAATAACATACGTAATAGTGGGTTGCCTCCCACTCAGTGCTTGGTTATATTCTCGCATGTATCAACAACCCTATTCCATCGATCGATACTGACCAAGGAGCAGAATCCAAAGTGGATTCAGCGGCAGAACGCGAGAAGGAATATGGTTATCTACAACTAGACGAGTTCGGTATCATGAGATCCAGACGGTTACGCAAGAGCTATAGATGGCAGAATACTTAAAATGTCACGAGGGAAGATATTACATACGTTCTTGCAACAGTCTGATTATCGAGCATCGATCGACGGTCACCATACACCATCGATCAACACACGTCCAATATGCGAAGGATACGATGAAGATTACAGAGAGGAAGAGCAGATTGAATATCGCGGCCTGGCTTCAGAAGACGCTGGCTGGGTGATGAACGCGAGAGTGGATAATCCAGCATCTATCACATGCTACTCATGACTTCGAATGACATCAGAAGCGAACCAGAACACAAACATGGAGTAGAAGAGACAGATATTAGTAATTTTGGACCAAATGAGTTCCGAATTTTCAAAGACTCAAAGAGACGTGCACGGGCTCTTTGTGGGAGACTCCTACATTTATCCAAGGAGGATGTCGCAGATGTCCTTATTATGGATAATGGATCAGATATTATATTTGGACAGCAGCAGCAGCCGTCGATCGACGCACACCATTCAGCATCGATCGAAATTAAGGTGCAGTGGCAAGAGACGGTCCCTACTGATCCAGACACTTTCATGCGACCATCGACTGGCACCAACATCCGGACATCGATCGATAGGCGTTTCGAGCAAGGTACGAGAGCTTTCGATACTGAATGCAACAGACTTTTTCGTTGGGTAAAGAAAGATGCGTATGGCATCTACATAAATGAGAATGGTAATGCACGAGCTACAGACGGAAGGGTGGTAAATGTGCAAGCTGAAGATATCATAGTAGTTCTAGAGAGTCCTAATTTGTTTGAGCAGAGCTACATATGTTTACCAGAACATGCAGCAAGGATCACTATGTCTAGGAAGGATCAATAGACATACAACAGATAAGAGATTGATGATATTGTGAATGCGATCTACAGAACTTAAGATATGTTACAGGATGCTTTGTACAAGAGGTTGGATGATGTCTACTATCCTATAGACACCTGCCTCACCGGTTTGACTGCACACATGGATGAGATGAAGCAAGTTTTGGGTACTGTTCAGAGACATCATGTGATTGGGGAAGACAACCGAGCATCGATTGACGGCAACAACAGGCCATTGATTGACATTAAAGAGACGGAACAGAAGACGGCAGCAGAAATAGAATTGGAAGATAGGTTCGACGAGATTGCGTTTTCTCAAAGCTTGATGAAGGAAGATATTTTTCGGCAATTGGAAGATTTATCAAAGACTACAGCTGCCAGACTTAGAATGCTAGAGCGCAGTATTGAGAAACTAGAAAAAGGAATGCATTCAATGGACTTTTTCAGAATAGTTACAAGGAATGAGACAACCATAGGAGATGAGGCAATAAGGAGATTCATCAGTACATGGTTTCAGAAGAGCAAAGAAGATGTAGACACTTATCTCCAAGTGTTGATCCAACTTCATACTAGTCAGAGAGTTCACAACATCGAGCTTAAGACTATAACCAAGCGCTGAGTGCGAGGCAACCCACTGTTTAGTAAGCTTTTATTTCGTTTTTACTTATACAACTACTTATTTCGAGTTTTTTTTGTTTTATAGACTGATTGAGTCACCATCGATCGACACAATAGAGGCACCATCAGTCGACATTGGATCGCGACAATAGACCACACAAGCCTACCATCGATCGATACTCTGTTACAGAGTATGGTATCGATTTTTTCTACTTAATCTATTTACTTATGATTTAATTTTTCCTAACCTATCCGGGGCGGATTACACTGGGGACGGTGTAGTTTAAGTTTGGGGGAGGTTCGCTAATGCTAGTTAATTTGTTTTGAGTTTTATTTTCTATGTATATAAGTTTTTCAGAAAGTTTTATTTAGTAAAGAAGGAGACTATGATCAAAATTTATTATTGACTAACTACACCTTAGCACCATTTTTAGAAGGTTGTTGCAGAGATTACTAGAGATACCAAAATGGATCATCCTGCCACTATTTCACACTTCCTTAGAAAGTTTGAAGGAACCAAAGCTCATTTCCAACACTAATCCTGATATTATCTGCTTGCTTTGGGGCTTGGTATACACTGGATCAGATGCCTTCTGCAAGTCTGTAGGTACAAGTCATTGCACCTTTGGTTCCCTTCTCTCTTTCTCTTCAGCATCTACCTAATAGCTTAAAAGATTGAGATGACTTCCCGAGATCCAGAGGGGTAGGTAAATTACCTAATTTGGAGGAACACTCACACATTATTGGAAGCGAGGGGTAGGTACATTACCGATGACCCCACTATCCACGTACAACTTTGCCCAAAAAGCAAAAGAAAAAGAAATAAAAAAAGAAGAGGAAAATCAAAAATGAGATGCCAAGATGGACTGTATCAGCATCATTGTTCCTTAAGTTTGAAATCTAGAAAGATTAAGATAGAAAAGGGGGGAGAAAGGAATCAGAGAATACTTTGTGCCTAGTTTTTCAGATACTTGCAGAGGTAGAGTCCATGTGTCCTTCGAACGATAGTCCCAAGGTAAATCCTACACTTTATTTTATGCAAAGAAATGAAAGCAGTATAGGGGTGAGTCAGACTAGTATTTGCTAAGTTGTTGGTAGACTGGATTTGGGTGCTATACTAGGAAAGGGTATATAAATTTTCTCTGTGATTGTCTTGGTTGGATGTGTTTACAACAAAGTAAGGTGAAAATTATACTTAGACATTTTGTGAGTCTCGCTTTTCAGAACCTCTTTCACAGGCTTAGTTTGCTTGAGGACAAGCAAAAGGTTAAGTCTGGGGGAGTTGATATAGCCTAATTATTACCAGTTTTAGACTATGTTCTAGGCTCTATTTAGGGTCTATTATGTGTGTCTAGAATATGTTTTAAAGTATTTACAGGTCCAGGGACGTTTTGGAGATAAATGGAGATACTTGGAGCTTTTAGAGCATTTAGAGGAGAAGAATCTGCAGCTGACTATTTGAGGAATCGAAGTACAAGACTGTCGTCGATCGACGACATAGCCTTGGAGTGACCGATGATGAAAGACCAAGGTCAATCGATGTTGCACACTTTCCATCGATCGACGGCCAACTCGCAAGACAGCCGATTCAAAAGCCCAAGTTTAGAAGACATAGGACAAGAATGCCATGGACGAGTTTTGATTTAGGTTTTTGGATTCTTATATTTATGCTCATGTATTGGGAGAATGCAAAGTGTGCAATTACAAGCGTAGGCAAGGATTGACACAATTCACAAAGATTTACAGTTTTAGGTTCTTAGGGGAGAAGATTCATAACTCCATAAGGAAAGTTGTATTGGAATCCCATTATTTTATCTATGCATTCTATTCAAACTATTGTTCTTTCTTTTATATGTCTGAGTAGTCATCAACTAGATTTAGGGTTGAATGATAGCAATCATGGAGTAGACCAAAAAATAGGATTGCTAGTTAAGTTAATATCCATCAGTTGAGTTGTGCTTAATGCTTTCATTCTAGAGTAGCTAACTGGGATCTCGAAAGTAGGACATGGAGGACTACGAGAGTAGGTTCTGTGCCAGAATATACTCCATTGTACTAGGCAGTTAGGCGAATGCAAGAGCTTGTCTAATAAGTCTTGTTGACTTATCAAATCTTGTTCACACTTCCCTCTGATTTCACCGTCGATCGACATCAGGACATAGCCATCAATCGATGGTCTTTCCTTTTGCTCGCATACGAGAGTTGGAGTTAAAAGGGTCAGTATATTTACATATATGTGCTTCCTATCCACTATAATCCATTAGGCTTGAAACCCTAGATCTAGCATATTTACATTTGCATCAAGTTAGTTTATTAGAATATTTCCATATTTACGTTATTAGCATATTTCCATATTGTATCTCTACTTCTTGAAAAGGAATACTTCCTTAACTGTTTTTTGCTACCAATATATATATTCACCTAGCTTAATCTTTGGAAATAAGAAATCTATTGTGTGTCATTGCTCTCTATGGATTTGATCCCTAAGTACTACACTTGATATCTTTTGGTAAGAGTACTATTTGTGCGTTAAGAATAGGGTTAATTTGATAGTGATTGGTTTAGGATATTTATACCTTGCTAGAAAAATAAAAATGCGCATGTCACTGATCCAACTCTCCTAATGGCGAGTTCGATGTTGTCATCCAACTCGCCATCAAGTGAGTTGGATAAGCTGATCCAACTCACCATTAGGTGAGTTGGACGAGTTGGCTGAGCAATCTTAACTCGCCTGATGGCGAGTTAGACGAGTTGGATTTGGTCCATTCAACTCGCCGTTAGACGGGTTGGACACGGCTGGTTCGATCGTTTTGTTGCTTAAGGGTCTTTCCCATAACTTGTCGTACAATTCTGTTTTGAACTTATACGTATTTTTAGTTTTGGTTCCTCGCACTTTTTATTTTCTTTTTTTAGAAAACAAATGTTTTGGGAACTTTCAGACATTGATTTCGTCATTACCGATTTTGACCCCAGCAGATAGATTAGTATCTTGCTAGGATGCTGGTAGAATGGTGTAGGGGAATGGAACCTCAGATCAGTATGACTTGAACAGTTTCAAGGATTGTTCTATAATCTGAATGGTAGTAAGTGAACTGACCAAGGCATAGACAATTGGACCGGACAAGTGTTATATTGGATAAATATCAATGGTTAATTAATAATATTACTCTGCAAAGTGGAAAGGATCTAAGCTAGGAAAGATTAAAGGAGTCTTTACCTAAGGTCTAAGTTAGACCACACCTAAGGGCGATATTAAAGATGAAGGGCGGAAAATGGACAGGTTCGGTCAGTGTATGGACCGAGTGATGTGAGGATTTGTTTTAGACCCCCTCCCGGATTTCCTTACCGCTAGTACGTCTGTGGGTCGCCTTCCTCGACCAAACATGGTCCTTTTTTTGGTTTTCCCTATACTTCGGATTTTTATCCAGTTTTCCCCTATGGGGTTCAGTTCAGTACACAGTGTTCTCGAGGTCTAATCCAGCATCTTAGCAAAACACTAAGACATAAAGAAATTAAACTTGTACTTTACTGCCTTAGTGCGTGACTGGCTGCTTGTCCATCCTTGCTTATCTTCATGCTGTCCCATCCTTCTTTATCCATCCAGCTATCCATTAATCCTTATCCAGTCAGCTCGATCAGACCTTAACCGAATACCCTTGTTCCTTAGTCACTCAACCAACCATCCCCACATGACCAAGTAACTAAGAGAGACTTGTTCGTTTCCAACCAGCCATCCAGAACAGTCCAGACATTAGACATGCCCAACGTCTCACACTCAGATACTGATCCGCATGATCAGTCAGAACATAAACTCGGCCCACTGGCTCTTAGACAATACACAACTGACCAGATGCTAAACATGCTCTGCGTCTCGTATGCAGGTACTGATCCACATGATTAGACAGGTATTC
>CAJHQP010003311.1:0-69542 GCA_905132765.1 Moricandia arvensis
GTCAAGTGACCTCAGTATGTTCCTGGTTGCTTCCTTAGACTAGAATATGCCTTAGAAACTTTTCTCCTTTGTCCATAACTTCCATTTCGCCTTCTTCATACCTTAGGGCTCAAGTTATCACCATGGGAGTGTACGGGTTAGGGTTTGGTCCATACACTTTTTGCCCTATTTTTGCAGAAACCCAAAATATCCTGATTTGGTCGAATGTAAAGTTTTCGGGTCGACCTGGTCCGTATGGATCCGTACGGTCCGAGTACATCCGTCCGTACCAAATCCGTACGGCCTCACCCTAACTTTGCACATTCTCCCAAATGACTCCAAACTTCACCCAAGCCTTCTTCCTTCATTGTAAGCCCTTGTTGGACCTCTTTCTGGCTCTGCATTGCCTTCTGGACCTCCTCAGTTCTTAACAGAACTTCCACAAAGGGTTTGTCCTTCTTTGTTCAATAACCTTTAGTGATTGATTATCACTTCAGGTTTAATACTCCCCCTCAAGCTTGACTCTAGAGATCCTAAGTCAAGCCTGGAACCCTGAAGTCACTCCTCATTAAAAACCTTATGAGAGAAAACCCTCCTTAGGGGTAAAACCCTCATAAGGAAAAGAGTAAGCTCCTTCAAGGCCTAGGGATTGGCCATTGAGTCTTTGTTCCTTAGAACCAGTGTGGTTGGACACAAAGAACTCTGGATCGTGGCCTAAACTCATGGAGCAACAACACAAGGCTTGCACACTCATAGAACTCGGCTTGACCTCTTCATAGACCCAGTTTGGATATCCCCCTCTCAACCGACTTCAAGTCCATCTTAGAGAAGCTAGGAAACGACCATGATCATCTTCAGTGAGGCTCAAGCACTGGTAATGGTACCTGATACATTATACCAAAGGTGCATCAGTACTTATCAAGAAGATCCACAAGAATGAGATACTTAGGCAAAGCTCAAAAGGCTGAAACAAAACCAGATATTCTAGCAACTTAGACATTCTTCTAAATGAAGCAAGATATTAATGATGGTTTCAACTAAGGCAATAGCATTAGATCTTATTCCATTTAACCATAACTATCAGAACTCATCTATTCAAGCATTTTAAGAACCATTTCGAGATTTAAGAAGAAATGATGAATGACTTGAAATAGTTTGAGTTCAAGTTACTTCCCTTTTTGTTTAGATGAGGAGTTACTGGTTTGTCACTTGAATCCCTCACACCCGGCCAGTTGCAACCTCTTCATGGCAACACCAACTTGATGGGAGGTTGTGTGGAGCTTTCGGCTTCAGTTTCAATCACCTCACCATAGAGGCCGCATTGAACTGAGCTTTCATAGACACACAACAAAGACTGCTCTGAACAGCCTCTTTGCATAGACACGCCACTGCCTAGACCCAGTTGGATGATCCTTTGTGGAAGTCCCTGCAAGGCTTTGAAACTGGACCATGGACCATGTATATTCAGACTCCCCCTCAAGCTTAACTCCGAGACTGTGGGAGGGGCTAAGCTTGTTATATGAGTATATACGATTCCATGGTCCTGAGGAACCATCAGTCTTTACAAGACTTGATGTCCTAACCCTTGTGAGTTTTGGCTCTCTTCCTTATACCAGGAACAAATGGTGTTTGAATCACCTTAAGAGCCCTCACAAGGTTAGTCTCTCATTGTATGATATCCCACTCTACACTTCCTGTAGACTTTGGGACTAACATGTCCAATGTTAAGTTGTGGTATCTATCTTGGGGTTGATTAGAAAGAAGAGAGGAGAAGGGTTTGGGGCGACCTTGTCCGTACAAGGCCGTACAGGGTCGACCAAAAGCACTCGACCAGTTTTTACCACCGGGTAAAACCAAAGTGACTCAAGGTGATTCTTTGGCATGGTAACCTTATCCAACTGTTGGAAAGGAAGAAGCTCTCTGCGTGGACAGACTGGCACAAGGCTGGTAAAGATCAGCATCTTGTCAAGATGCTGATGCCATTTACTTGGCCAGGAAGCCTCCTTTTCAAATAAGCGCGCCCCTGGTCGAATCTGAGCCACTCCTTTCCTTGCTTTACTTTCTGAAAACCCTTGTAGCTCTCTCTATATATTGCAACCCCTTGAGGATGAATAAAGCATACAGTTCTCTCTATTATTTTTGAGTCTTTAAACATGTTCTTCATAGTCTCTTAATCTTTCTTACTCGCCAACCTTCCTTTAGACCCAAGTCTTGATATTTCAAACCCTAACCCTTCTTTGCCTCACAAATCTTGAAGCTTCCTTGGGTTACAAGTCTTGTTCATTTTTAGGGTCCCCGATGTGCCATAACCTTCCCAAGACTCAAACCTTCTTCTATGATCAAATGGTCTAGTTTTATGTTTCTGGGTCGAGTCTGGTCCGTACGGATTCGTACAGTCCGTACGGCCATCCGTACACCTCTCCCAAATATAGACCATTTGATCCCAACTCTTCACCAAAGCTTCCCAAGGTCTTCCTTAGACTTCTCCTTGATGTTCCTCAGTCTCCTTGCACACTCAGAAGCTGTCCACAGCCTTCTCCATACTCGTTTGTACAAGATCCTTCACACCACACTATCTTCTTTGCCTCCATCTCATCATCTCATAAGTTTCATTGTATCTCTTCAAGTTAACACTCCCCACTAGCATTCGAGAAACTTATGAAGGAGAGTGGCGTGAGGGATTCAAGTGTTCAGCACTCCTCACTATCATTCGAGAAACTTATAAAAGGTACCTATTGATCTCATGAGCAAAGGCAAGCTTGGAGTCAACCCCTAAATGGAGTGTTTAATTCAGAAGAAAGGGGGAGACAAGTTCTTGTCATAAAAAGAAGCTCAAAGGCTGATTCAAGATGGTTGAATGTGAAGCAAGTGGCGCATAAACTGAGTCTGAAGAAAAGGGTGCCTGACTTGCAACTGAAGAGGGCCATGATCCAGGGGTTTATGAGTTCCAAAACCTGATCATAAGGCTCATAGACCCACTGGAAATCCCTAGGCTGAGATGCTTGCACTCTTTTTCCCTAAGGGTTGGTTTTATCCCATGATGTTTTCCACACTTAGGTTTTAATGAGGCAAGTACTCTCAGTTCCAAGCTTACCCAAGGATCTCCTATGGTCAAGCTTGAGGGGGGGTGTTGAAATGAAGAAGGGAATGTCCAGCAGAAGAATCTGGTTCATGATCCAAGTATGGACCAAGAGAAATAAAGAAGACAAGAAGAAGTGATCCGGATACTTCAAGTTGAGACTGGTTCATACAGACTTGTGAACCAAGTCGTTGTTTGAATGGAGAAGAAGAAGCATGGCTGAGTGTGATCCATTGATCTGAGAAATAAAGAAGACAAAGAGAAGAAGAGATACCTGACAAGACTTTGGTCTGTACAACCTTGCTACTCAAGGCAGTCTGTACAATCTTGGCTTCCAAGTAACCGAACTTAACCTAGAATGACTTGGAAGGAAAGGAAATTTGGAAAACTCGTCCAACTTAATATTCTGAAGAAGTTTTGAAGTTTAAATGAGCATCAGACAGTTGGAGAGAGAGAGATCAGGGAAGTGAGGAATTAAATACAATAATAATCACATGTTCTCTTAAGAGAAAGAGCTGTTGGTGTGCTGTCCCTTTCATCTTGTCCAAAACACCACTGTTTATTCTTTTATTTGAATTCTTGTAATTTCTATACAATGAAGCGGTAGGCAAGAATAATAAACTAAGGAGAAAGACCTTCTCTCTTCATATAATTTGTTATTGTCTCTCTCTACCATTTACAAGCAAGAAACAGCTTTATCTTACTCTCTCTCCTTACTCACGAATCTAAACTACTACCTCTCTCCTGTTCTTCAGTTGTTCATCATTTTTATGATTCTCTCATACTCACAGAAACACTCTTTACTCCCTTACTCTCTTCACTCCATCGATTACACTTACTCTCCAGCAGTTACTGCTTCACTCTCTCTGGTTCTAAAGTAACCTGGAGATCTTTTTCAGTTCACTCTAGCTATTCATCCTCTTTTCTTACATGGTATCAGAGCCTAAAATCTCTTGAAGACCTCATTACTTCCGCAAATTACCTTTAAAATTTCTCTGTCAAATTTCTGTTCATAATCTTCTAGGATACAACTCTTTATCCACTGGTTTAAAGGTTTTCCAGGAGGGAATAACCTCACCAGTACTGAAGATAAGACTGTAAATCAGTCTTAGAAAACCCAAGAAAGCTTCATCAAGTTCAGAAAAGTTTTGCAAGCTTGGGTTCTTGTTTATCTCTCTTGAGAGCATTCTTTTACCCATCAGTCCATAGCTTTCTGAGAAGGAGAAATCATCAACTATGGCATTTCCAGAGACTCTCAAGAGGTTATGGAGGTTCAAAATGAAGAAAATAACTTTTAGAGACAAAGGTGTGTGGAGCCTTCCATGGAAAATCTGCAAGGTCTTGTCTCATGAAAAAGAATGGCGACCTGAAGCTCTTCTTCTGTTGAAAGAATCTGGAGGAGAGAAGGGGTTAGGAGGGTCCGCACTGCATTGTCAATGAGCCCCCATGGGCTGGAGGTTCAAGAAACCAGCTCAGGTTTCTTGATAGTAAGTTGACCCTCCTTCTCTAATAAGAGCATTGTGTGTCATGTTCTTGTGTGTTAAGTTGTTTTAGAATGTTTAGAAACTAGCTTGCTGCTCTTGTCTAGTTTCTCTTCATGGAAAGTTTTTTTTATTCTATTGTTCTCTTGCCTAGAAATTTCTGTTTTTAGGATGTTGTTAAGAGTTTGAGTGTTGTCTAGACTCTATTTTATTGCTCTGTTTTCTTGTTATGTGATCCTAATTTGTTTTTTAAATCAGCTAGATGTGTATCTTATGCCTTAAGAAATTTGATGTTTGTTGAGTTGTTGAATTCTGATCTAGTTCTTGTCTTATATTATCTAGAAATCTGTACATTTTTCCTTTGATCCTAGATTGTTTAGAAAATCTCTGTTGTCTGTTAAAATAGTGAATTGCTGTTTTATATCTTGGTTCATTCAGTGAATTGCTGTTTTATATCTTGCGTTAAGTTGTCTAGAGACTAGGTTGTTGTTGTTTTGTCTAATCTCTGCTTCAAAAAAAATCATTCAAAATTGTCGAGTTCTAGAAGTGTCTGCCTAGGTTGTCATTGCATTCATGATATGTTGAAATTGATTAAGAGGTTTTTCATTATCATGTCTGCCTTGAGATTGTTGATTGTTAAGCATCTAGAAGTGCATATGTAATTGATGATTAGTCTGGTTCAGTGTCTAGGAGTGTTCCTAGACTTGTGTTGTATTCATGCTCGGGTTAAAATTAATTAGATGATTGATCTAGTCTCATTTAGCATTAGGTTTGTTCATGCATCTATATTGTCATGCCTAAAGTTGTTACGTTTATATGCATTCATAAATTGCTTAAGGTTGATAGTTCATTGCCTGATTGCTTTGCATTGATGATTGGACTTTGCTTGTAGTGCTTCTGTAGAGAGTTTGTGCTTGAACGTGTCTTGATGGTTTATCATTCTTGTTCAAAGCATTTCAGTAGATGCGTTTCTGGTAATGCATTTTGAGTATTATTTCTGTTGAAATCGTGTTGATGTCTTGTATTGCATCTAGAAGTTTGTCTAGGCCGCTTGTATTCACGGAGTTGATAAACTGTTTTTTTCTTTCAATTGAATAATCTGCCTAAATGCTATGTATTGGTGTGAACCTGCATAGGCATTTAGAGAACTTTCTACGTGAATTTAAACTTGTTAACTAGTCTGTTTCTGCCTTGTGATCACTGCATCTAGGTGCTGTTTACAAGTGATAAGTTGTTTTGACTAAATATTTTGTGTTGAATGACTGATCATTCCTGGTATTTAGAGAAAGTGTGTGCATGACTGTTACGATGATTAGAAGTTGTCTAATTCCTTGGTTCACTCAAACTGAATCTGTTGCATCCTGTCATTGGTGAATTCATAAACCAGAGCCTATTTGCTATTGTATTGATGATTAATCATGAATTGCATTTAGAGATGTTAGTTGCTTGATCTTGTTCTTGTTGATTTACCTTGTTTCAAGATTAGTGCATTCTGTTTTCAGCATTGGCGACTAGACTTGGTGTAGCACCAAGTTCTGGTCCCAATGAAGTGGTCTAATTCTTGTTTGAGTTTGAGTTATGTTCATGAACATAAGAAGTGTCAAGAGACATACATCAAACCGTGAAGCGAAGTAGATCAGTGTCCATGTGATCAGAGCCTGCAAAAAATGCATATTCCTGGCCATGGAGAGACAACTTCTGAGTAGAACCAGTTGGTTTAAGCACAGGTGTTGGAGTTGTTGTGCTCCTGGTTCAAGATATTCACAAGAATATAGATTTCCTAAGTCATGAGGAGACTGGTGAATCGGTTGGCTTAAGCGCAGATGTTGGTATTGTTGTGCTTGCTAACTTGAAGAGATACAAATGAACAAGAGAGAGATGAGATGGAGGCAAAGGAGATAGATGATGTGAAGAGATCTTGTGCAACAAGAATGGAGAAGGCTGTGGGAAGCTGATATGTGCACAAGAGGCTCTAGAACACATTTAGGATGATCAAGAAGGACCTTGGGAAGCATTGGTGAGAAGAAGGGATCAAATGGTCAAGTTGAGGATGAGGTGTACGGATTGTACGGCCTGTACGGCTTGTACGGCCTGTACGGCCTGTACGGATCCGTACGGACCAGACTCGACCCAAAACCAACATTACTCGACCATTTGAGAATAAAAGATGTTTTAAGTCTTGTGCAAAGTTAGGGCACAATGTGTACGGACCAGCTTGATGTTCCTGGCCGTACAACCCTAAAATGCACAAGACTTGGTTCCCAAGTCTTAAGAAGGTTGGCGAGTGAATGGATAAAAGATGCTGAGGTATATACCTTATGCCAAGGAAGGAAGGGATGAAGATGCTTTCCAGAAAGGAAGAACCTTATCCAGAAGCTTATCCATTAACCAAAGGAAGGGGCATGAACCTAGACAGATCTCTGGCTAGGTTCAATGACCTTGCTGGCTTATTCTCAGCCAAGCTTTCCTTAGGCGAGCTCCTCTGGTTCCAGGCTGTTCCAAAACGTGTGGAGAGTGATGTCCACACAATTCAAACCGAGGAGCCTCTTCCCTTTGACTCCACATGCTTTGTTGATTATTTTGTAAACCCTAATGTAGCTCTCTCTCTATATATAAACTGATCTCTGTCGAGTGTAAACATCAAGAGAGTAAGGGGAAAACCCCTCTCTACTTCATAAATAAAGCTTGTTGTGTTCTTGATTCGAATCCCTCTCAAGTCTTCCCCTTTCTTAGTCTTTTAATCTCTCTTAGTCTCCTTTAGTCTCTGATTCTTATTTAAGTTCACACAAGTAAACCAAAACCCTTTCTCTTCATCATCTCGTGTTCATCCTTGCCTTAGAGGCTTGTTCATCACACACAAACCCATATCCTTATACTCTGGTAAAAATCCAACATGGTATCAGAGCCAGGTTCATCAGAACTTGGTGTTTAGCTTCCGCAAAGATCAAGGCTTTCTCTCCTGCCATCAAAACCCAGAAAGGAGCTTCCTTTCCAGCCGGTTCATCCTCTACAAGAAGGTGTTCATCCATAAACCCAGAAGCTGTTCTTGAAGTCCCATACTCTCTCATACCGTCCAGAAGAAGGGGAGGCCTCGGATCCAGGAGTTATGGAGTGGATTAGCTACCCTCTTCATCAAATCAAGTCCAAGGCGTGTTCTTATTCAAAGACCAGGAAGAAAGGTGAAAGCTTTCACCTTGTTACTGGTGGGGGCGACCAAAGTATGAAGAAAGGTGTGGACTTTGGGCATGGAGAGTCCAAGGGAAGGTCCATGGTGGAAGGAGGTGTTGGGTCGCAACCAAGAGCTCCTGATCTTGCCATGAATCCAAGGTGTTCAAGGAACTAACACTAGTTCCTTGTTTGTAGGAATCTACTGTCCCTTGATATAAAGCTTGATACTTTATGAACTGAATGTGTTGTGTGATGTGTTTGAGACCTGAGGATGTGTTTAAGATTTCTAGATATGAAGTTTAGAATCTATCCCATGATGTTTAGATGACTCGTTTTGAATGGTTGAGTGTTTAAAGTGCTTGCTCCAGTTATAAATGTTGCTTGACATTATATTAGATAGTATGTTCTGAATCTCCTTGCATACATGAATATAAACTGATTAAAGTAAGGCTTTTGGGTCTGGTGTTTGGAAATGGCATTGATGCTTAGTCTCTGTTCTTATTAATGTCTTGCTAGGATGATAGATAGTTGTATCTAATTCGTTTTGCATTCATGAAGTAAATAGGTTAAGGCTGTTGCATACTCTTGTCATTGTGGCTGCCTTAAGGTTGAGACACCTAGAGTGATGTCTAAGGGTCGTTTAAGGCAGGGAATGGTTGCCTAAGTGCTTTGTGATAGCATTTAGAGAGTGGTAAGCTTGCATTAGATGGATCTCAATGATAATGAGATGCTGTCTAAGTGCAAAACTTGTGACATTGGTGATCAAACTTGATGATTAGTCAAGGTTTGATCCCAATGCAAATGTGTCTTATCATGTTTGGAGTTTGAGTATTGTTTCAGGTTCAAAGGAGTGTGCTCTGTTCAGTACCTATCCAAGACAAGAGGAAGACTTGGTCCATTGTGTGGAGCAATGGGAAGGTTCTTGGTGTAGTAGCCGGTTATAAGAAGCGCAGACCATGAAGGTTGTTGAGCTCCTGGTTCATGGCACACAAGAAGTAGAAGGTCATCACCAAAGCTTGAGGAGGCCGGTGACCTGAAGGGTACTTGAAGCTGAAGACATGGAGGTGGACCAGTGGTTTAAGCGCAGCTGTTGGGGTGGTGTGCTCCTGGTTTGGATGCTTATTGAGGCTCACTTTCAATCTTGAACCTAGACTCAATTCAAGCTTGAGGTGGGGACTTGAGTGAGCTACCTGATGATCTAGACCTGGTTCCTCCTCACCATTGCACCAGGAATAGAAGATGGAGCCATCCGGGTTCAGATATTGGCGAGTCTAGACAAGAGAGTGGTCAGAGCACTCTTGGCTGTGTGAAGAAGAAGGTGACTCTACAATACGGCTTCTGAAGTGAGGTGGTTGAAGAGTTAGCTGAGGTATCTTCCAGCATTCCATTCAAGGTGGCGAGATCAGAAAGGAGTGGGCAGTGGTGTGTTGATCAAGATCATGAGGCTATCCTTCCAAGCTTGACTTGTTCCACATGGTCAAGCTTGAGGGGGAGTGTTGAGAAGCTTCAATGATCTGTGAAGATGGAGTCCTTCGTGGTTATTCAAGGAGAAGAAGCAACCAAGGCTGAGTATGAAGATGGAGTTGTATCTGGTCATCCGAGCACTTAACCCAACAAGAAGTTGGGTGAAAGGGGGAGAGACCAAGATCAGTATGAGATGAGCTCAAGAAGAGTGAGTGGTGTGCAATGGGAGTCGGTCCAGACTTGCACCACAGTGAGGGCCATGATCCAGAGTTCTTTGTGTCCACCAGACTGGTTGAGACACAAAGAACTCACTGGCCAATCCTTAGGCCTTGAAGGAGCTTACTCTTTTCCTTATTAGGGTTTTATCCCTAAGGAGGGTTTTCTCCCATAAGGTTTTTAATGAGGAGTGACTTCAAGGTTCCAAGCTTGACTTAGGATCACTAGAGTCAAGCTCGAGGGGGAGTGTTTACTTGAAGAGATACAAATGAACAAGAGAGAGATGAGATGCAGGCAAAGGAGATAGATGATGTGAAGAGATCTTGTGCAACAAGAATGGAGAAGGCTGTGGGAAGCTGATATGTGCACAAGAGGCTCTAGAACACATTTAGGATGATCGAGAAGGACCTTGGGAAGCTTTGGTGAGAAGAAGGGATCAAATGGTCAAGTTGAGGATGAGGTGTACGGATTGTACGGCCTGTACGGCCTGTCCGGCTTGTACGGCCTTTACGGCCTGTACGGATCCGTACGGACCAGACTCGCCCCAAAACCAACATTACTCGACCATTTGAGAATAAAAGATGTTTTAAGTCTTGTGCAAAGTTAGGGCACAATGTGTACGGACCAGCTTGATGTCCCTGGCCGTACAACCCTAAAATGCACAAGACTTGGTTCCCAGTCTTAAGAAGGTTGGCGAGTGAATGGATAAAAGATGCTGAGGTATATACCTTATGCCGAGGAAGGAAGGGATGAAGATGCTTTCCTGAAAGGAAGAACCTTATCCAAAAGCTTATCCATTGACCAAAGGAAGGGGCATGAACCTAGACAGATCTCTGGCTAGGTTCAATGACCTTGCTGGCTTATTCTCAGCCAAGCTTTCCTTAGGCGAGCTCCTCTGGTTCCAGGATGTCCCAAAACGTGTGGAGAGTGATGTCCACACAATTCAAACTGAGGAGCTTCTTCCCTTTGACTCCACATGCTTTGTTGATTATTTTCTAAACCCTAATGTAGCTCTCTCTCTCTCTATATAAACTGATCTCTGTCGAGTGTAAACATCAAGAGAGTAAGGGGAAAACCCCTCTCTACTTCATAAATAAAGCTTCTTGTGTTTCTTGATTCGAATCCCTCTCAAGTCTTCCCCTTTCTTAGTCTTTTAATCTCTCTTAGTCTCTCTTAGTCTATGATTCTGATTCAAGTTCACACAAGTAAACCAGAACCCTTTCTCTTCATCATCTCGTGTTCATCCTTGCCTTAGAGGCTTGTTCATCACACACAAACCCAGATCCTTATACTCTGGTGAAAATCCAAAAGTGCTTCTGGTTTCAATGACATTGGAGTTGAAGACAGATGGTGAATCGGTTGGCTTAATCGCAAGTGTTGGTACTGTTGTGCTCCCGGTGTCAAAACACATTGAAGCTCACCTTCAAGCTTGTCCTTGTTACTCAGTCAAGCTTGAGGAGGGGAATCAGTGAGCTACCAGAAGATCAATGAAGCTTCAGTGTCTCCTCTTCCTCGTGATAACACAAAGAAACATCAGAAAGGACAGCTGCAACTTGGTGTTAGAACAGATGGCCATCAGAGACTACTTGGCAAGAAGATCAGGTGGAGAGGCAAGCTGATTGGAATGCTATGAATCAGCCCAAGGCGTGGGAGTTAGAACAGTTACCTTCAGGTTGGGAAGCTATGGTTCAGCTTCTACACGGAGTTAGAACAGTTACCTTCAGTTGGGAAGCTATGAATCAGCCCATAACATGTATGCTTGTACCTGGTTGATGAAGCTTAAGGAAGCCAGCAAGTGGTGATTTACAATCTAACCAGCTATATGCAAGAACACAAGGAGTATCATCTAGGGACATTCTTGGCTGAGCAATCACATGATGGTGTCGGATCATGGAGTTGCAAAGTTCCCCTACATGTTGAAAGCTTCAAGAGTGATAATGCACATGCTGGTTGAGAAACAAGTGGCATGAGGGATTCAAGTGTTCGGCACTCCTCACTAGCATTCGAGAAACTTATAAAAGGTACCTATTGATCTCATGAGCAAAGGCAAGCTTGGAGTCAACCCCTAAATGGAGTGTTCAATTCAGAAGAAAGGGGGAGACAAGTTCTGGTCATAAAAAGAAGCTCAAAGGCTGATTCACGATGGTTGAATGTGAAGCAAGTGGCGCCTAAACTGAGTCTGAAGCAAAGGGCGCCTGACTTGCAACTGAAGAGGGCCATGATCCAGGGTTTATGAGTTCCAAAACCTGATCATAAGTCTCATAGACCCACTGGACAATCCCTAGGCTGAGATGCTTGCACTCTTTTTCCCTAAGGGTTGGTTTTATCCCATGAGGTTTTCCACATTTAGGTTTTTAATGAGGCAAGTACTCTTAGTTCCAAGCTTACACAAGGATCTCCTATGATCAAGCTTGAGGGGGAGTTTTGAAATGAAGAAAGGAATGTCCAGCAGAAGAATCTGGTTCATGATCCAAGTATGGACCAAGAGAAATAAAGAAGACAAGAAGAAGAAGTGATCCGGATACTTCAAGTTGAGACTGGTTCATACAGACTTGTGAACCAAGTCGTTGTTTGAATGGAGAAGAAGAAGCATGGCTGAGTGTGATCCATTGATCTGAGAAATAAATAAGACAAAGAGAAAAAGAGATACCTCACAAGACTTTGGTCTGTACAACCTTGCTACTCAAGGCGGTCCGTACAATCTTGGCTTCCAAGTAACCAAACTTAACCTAGAGTGACTTGGAAAGCAAGGAAATTTGGAAACTCGTCCAACTTAATATTCTGAAGAATATTTGAAGTTTAAATGAGCATCAGACCGTTGGAGAGAGAGATCAGGCAAGTGAGGAATTAAATACAATAATAGTCACATGTTCTCTTAAGAGAAAGAGCTGTTTGTGTGCTGTCCCTTTCATCTTGTCCAGAACACCACTGTTTATTCTTTTATTTGAATTCTTGTAATGTCTATACAATGAAGCGGTAGGCAAGAATAATAAACTATGGAGAAAGACCTTCTCTCTTCATATAATTTGTTATTGTCTCTGTCTACCATTTACAAGCAAGAAACAGCTTTATCTTACTCTTTCTCCTTACTCATGAATCTAAACTACTACCTCTCTCCTGTTCTTCAGTTGTTCATAATTTTTATGATTCTCTCATACTCACAGAAACACTCTTTACTCCCTTACTCTCTTCACTCAATCGATTACACTTACTCTCCAGCAGTTACTCCTTCACTCTCTCTGGTTCTAAAGTAACCTGGAGATCTTTGTCAGTTCACTCTAGCTATTCATCCTCTTTTCTTACACCAGGAAACTTCCTGGAAACTTCCTCTCCTCTTCCTTTGGCATATGGAATATCCCTTAGCATCTTT
The DNA here is from genome assembly GCA_905132765.1 of Moricandia arvensis. Classification (NCBI taxonomy): domain Eukaryota; kingdom Viridiplantae; phylum Streptophyta; class Magnoliopsida; order Brassicales; family Brassicaceae; genus Moricandia; species Moricandia arvensis. The sequence goes on from CAJHQP010003311.1 coordinate 12,758, forward strand.
CTTACTCGCCAACCTTCCTTTAGACCCAAGTCTTGATATTTCAAACCCTAACACTTCCTTTCCTCACAAGTCTTGAAGCTTCCTTGGGTTAAAAGTCTTGTTCATTTTTAGGGTCCCTGATGAGCCCTAGCCTTCCCAAGACTCAAACCTTCTTCTATTATCAAATGGTCTAGTCTTTATGTTTCTGGGTCGAGTCTGGTCCGTACGGATCCGTACAGTCCCTACGGCCATCCGTACACCTCTCCCAAATATAAACCATTTGATCCCAACTCTTCACCAAAGCTTCCCAAGGTCTTCCTTAGACTTCTCCTTGATGTTCCTCTGTCTCTTGCACACTCAGAAGCTGTCCACAGCCTTCTCCATACTCGTTTGTACAAGATCCTTCACACCACACTATCTTCTTTGCCTCCATCTCATCTCTCATAAGTTTCATTGTATCTCTTCAAGTTAACACAAACCCTTGAGGATGAATAAAGCATATAGTTCTCTCTATTATTTTTGAGTCTTCAAAAATGTTCTTCATAGTCTCTTAATCTCTTAGTCTAAATCGAGTCTCTTTGTTCCATAATCTGTTCTTTGTTTCTCTCTTCTTACTTATTCATCTACAATATCAAAAGATCTCATGGTATCAGAGCCAGGTTAATCATCATCTGGGTTTGTGTTCTTCAAGTCGATGAAGATCAAGGTTGAAACTTTTTGAAGATCTAAGGTGGTTTCGTGTAGATCCGGGTAGAAGACTGAAGTTTGATACTTGTGTGTTACAAAAGCTTGAGTCTTTCGTTCCTTTCTTCAAAGACTCAACCTTTCCGTGTGTTTCTGGGTTCATCAGTGTTCTAAGTTCTAGATCTAACCGTTTCCAAGCTTTTGAAGTCAAGCTGGTTGAAGATGGAGAGTCTTAGCATGAAGGTTCCGGTTACTCTCAAGGGGAGTAACTATCTATTGTGGTCTCGTCTAGTGAAGACTGCTGTGGGAAGTAAGGGTCTATGGGGTCATATCACTTCCGGTGAGGCTCCTAAACTCATTACTCAAGAAGGGGAAGCTGCGGATGCCACAAGTGAAGTGGAGAAATGGCAGCAAGAAGACATGATGGTGATGACACTTCTTCAAGGATCTCTAGAGACCTCTATCATGGAAGCTTATAGCTACTGTGAAACTGCAAAGGATCTATGGGATACCTTGAAGAAAGTGTATGGGAACATCGCAAACCTAAGACAGGTGTTTGAGGTGAAGAGAGCAATCAATGGGTTGATACAAGAAGATATGGAGTTCACTAAGCATCTTGGGAGGTTCCGGGCACTCTGGTCTGAGCTTGAAATGCTAAGACCCAACACGGTTGATGCTGATGAGTTGAATGAGAGGCGAGAGCAAGATAAGGTCTTTGGACTCCTCCTTACTTTAAACCCAGCCTACAACAGCCTCATCAAGCATATCTTGAGAGCCGAGAAGCTTCCAACTCTAGAAGATGTGTGTGCTCAGATCCAAAAGGAACAAGGGTCTATTGGGTTGTTTGGAGGCAAAGGGGAACTCACTCTAGCTAACCAAGCTGCGCAAACTGATCAAACTGAAGCTCCAATGGCAAACAAGGCGGCTTACAACAAGTATGAAGACATGAGGTTCAATGGTAACTGTGATCACTGCAAGAAGCATGGCCACAAGAAGAGTCAGTGCTGGATCCTCCACCCACATCTCAAGCCGGCCAAGTTCATGAAGGAGAGGGATGCTAGAGCTCACATCTCGGAGAGTTCAAATGGTGCTAGCTCAACAAATACAACCGATGGTGATAAGAAGGAAACAAGTGAAGGAAAGTCCCTGGTTGCCTACACAGGAAACACCAGCCGGAGCAATGATCAAGACTACATAAGGAGGTCTGACATTGAAGCTCTCATCAAAATGCTCAAGGAGAATGGTAAATGTTGAAATGAGAACACCAGGAATGATGCGACCCTAGGATTCTTCTTTGGTTGATGGTATTGAGATGAAGAACCAAAAGACAGAAGACAAGAGAAGAAGACAAGAAAAGGCAAAGGAACTCGGAAGATTGCTGTACAAGGTATTCCGTACAGTCTTGGGGTACAAGGCACTTAGAGAGACCTAACTTGACTTGAGGAGCAAGACAAGGAGGGAAACTCGTCAGCCTAACCACAAGAAGAGAAGGAGACCGCTGGAGCATCTTTGACTGAGTTTGAAATTTGAAATGGGAAAGGTCACATGATCTGTTTAAGGGGAAGAGACAATTCTGATGGGTCGCTTTCCCTCGACCATAACCCACTTGTTTATTATTTTCTCATTAGTTTATTCTTTATGTATTTGCCTCTGGTTCCTATAAATGTATATGCAAGCAAGAGTAATAGAACTAAGGAGAGAGACTCCTCACTTTCGAAAATCCTCTATCTCTCTCTACAAACATATTCTCCTACTCTCTCTATTACTCAGTGAAATATCTCTCTCTTTTCCATCACTGGTCTTGCTGTTCTTCAGCTATCTTCATCCTAAACTCACTTAAACTTACATGGTATCATAGCCATAGTGCTCCTAAACCTCTAATCTACTTCCGCAAACCTTTCTTCTTCCTCAGTTTTCAATTTCCCAGCAAAACCTAACCTATTATTCAGTGGGTAATAGCAAGTTTCCTCTGTTTTTTCTCTGTTTTCCTCTGTTTCTTCTCTGTTTTCCTCTGTTTCTTCTCTGTTTCTGTCGAGGTATCTCTTTTCTTCCTGGTTCTTCTTGTTTCTCTGGGTATGCTCATTTCTAGTTCGACACTCCTTCAAATTTTTCAGAAACACCCTATTACCCAACGGTCCATAGCATCCAAGATGGAGCAAACCAAGGCTGTTGTGGTTCCTGTAACTCTAAAAGGGTTAAACTATCTTCTCTGGTCAAGACTTGTGAAGACTGCTCTTGGTGGTCGTGGCTTATGGAGTCATGTGACAGACAGTCAAGCTCCAAAGCTAGTGACACAAGGTGAAGATTGCCAGGAGATTGTGATTATTGTTGAAACCAAATGGATTCAAGAAGAATTTCTGGTGCTGTCAGCCATCCAGAACTCCCTTGACCCAAGTATCCTAGAGGCTTACTCCTACTGTGAAACCTCTAAGGAACTGTGGGATACTCTGTATAAGGTGTATGGAAATGTCTCCAACCTCAGCAGGGTCTTTGAAGTAAAGCTAGCCATTAACTCCCTCAAGCAAGAAGACATGGACTTCAATCAGTTCTTTGGGAAGTTCAGGTCCCTGTGGGCTGAATTTTAGATGCTCAGACCAAGCACGACTGATCAAGTGGTCTTGAATGAAAGGCGTGAGCAGGACAAGGTCTTTGGACTGCTCCTGACCCTTAATCCATGCTACAATGATTTGATTAAGCACATACTCAGAGCTGAGAAGTTACCTTCTCTGGATGAAGTGTGTGCTCAAATCCAGAGGGAACAAGGGTCAGTGGGTTTGTTTGAAGGTAAAGGAGAGCTCACAATGGCTCACAAGGTGGAAGTGGCAGTAGCTAACAAAGGATACTACAAGCAGGATGATAAGAAGGTGTGGGTGTGTGATCATTGCAAGAGGAAGGGCCATATAAAGGACAAGTGCTGGATTCTACACCCTCACCTCTAACCAGCCAAGTTCAAAGAGCCAAGGAGTCAGTACATGGATGCAAGAGCACACTTCTCAACTGACACACCAGAACCATCCACCCCATCTATGTGCTCAACCATGCGCTCTCATGTGGGTTCAAATGTTGCTGGTGAAGCCAAAGCCATGGCGACAAATGCTCTGTCTAACTTGAGGACCACTCAAGATGCGACTATCAAGAGGTCAGACCTTGATGCTCTCATCAAAGCCCTCAAGGAGAACTCTGGTATTGATCTTGGAATCTCTTTAAATGCCTTACACACTACTGGTCAGAATGCTAAACCATTAGTGATAGATTCAGGGGCCTCTCACCATATGATTAGTGATGCTAGTTTAATTTGTAATATAGAACCTGCTTTAGGGAATGTGATGATTGCTAATGGTGATAGAGTACCTATAAAAAGAACAGGGAACCTGAAACTGTTTAACAAGGATTCAAAGGCATTTTATATGCCCACATTCACTTCAAACATGTTATTTGTTAATAAAGCTAACACTGATCTGAATTTCCTTCCTGTTTTTAGTCCTAATGAGGTCTACTTTCAGGATATTGAGACAAGTAGTTTACTTGGCAAAGGTGTGACCAAGGAGGGCTTGTATCTGCTTGAAGACACCAAATGCTTGTCTGATTTATCTTATGCTTTTAGTTCATCTCCTGTTTTACCTAATGATGCAAGGTGGCAGGCTAGACTAGGACACCCTCACTCACGTGCACTGAGCTTGATGTTGCCTAGTATTTCATTTAAGAATGATAGTTGTGAGGCTTGTATTCTTGGCAAACATTGCAAATCTATTTTCCCTAAATCAGTAACCATGTATGAAAGTTGCTTTGATCTCATTCACTCTGATGTTTGGACTGCACCTTGTTTATCTAGAGAAAACCATAAGTATTTTGTAACATTTATAGATGAGAAATCAAACTACACTTGGTTAACTGTGCTCCTGTCAAAAGATAGGGTGCTAGAAGCCTTTATAAACTTTCAAAACTACATAACTAATCATTTCAATGTTAAGATCAAAATTCTTAGATCAGATAATGGAGGGGAATACACAAGCAATGCCTTCAAAGCACACCTTAACAAACATGGAATCATACACCAGACAAGTTGCCCCTATACTCCACAACCAAATGGGTGGCTGAGACGAAGAATCGACATCTAATGGAGGTGGCCAGTGTGAGTTTATGAGAATTATAGAGAGATTACGCCAAGACCAGATGAGTTCTGCTCAAGAACATGAAGAACAACAAGAGAGAGAGAAGAGAGAGAAGAGAGATTTTTGAGAGAGAGAGAGTGTTTAGGGAAGCAAAATGGTTTATTCCCCTTCTTAGGTCTTTACACTCGATGGTCTATTTAAAGGAAAACTACAAGGGTTTCCTAAGACCAGAAATACAATAAACAAAGCAAGAAGGACAAATAATAATAAACAAAGGGGTAGGAACAGTCCAAACTGTCCCACTGTCTTGAATCAGGTTCAGAGCAGGGATAGTGACTGGTTCCAACGGATTGATCCTCTTCTTCACATGTGATCCCATTCTTTTATTATTCAAAATATCTTTCTTGCCTTAGACAGATGAAGCTTAGCCATCCAGAACCCTCTTACGTGTGCTTACTCCTTTTCTTGATGTGCAAGACACACCACAAACCCTAGGTTGTACGGACAAGCTTGATTCACAAGTAACCTTGGATCCGAGTTTTCCTTGCTTATTACTGCTTCATCTCAACACTCCCCCTCAAGCTTGGCCATTTGGAACGGTCAAGCTTGGAAACCATGAAGCATTCCCTCATTAAAACCTTTAGCTTGCAAAAACCTCATGGGAGAAAACCAATCCAAGGAAAAAGAGTAGAACACCTCTACGAGGATCAGTGAGATGGGAGATTCATGAGTCCAAGCTTTGAATGAATGAACTCACAGACCTTTGAACTTTCTTCTTTGGTGAAGATATCAGCTAACTGATCTTCACTTCGAGTGTAGCAAGGTAGGATAATTTGCTGCTCCACAGCTTGTCTGACCTTGTGGCAATCAACCTCAATGTGCTTCGTCCTTTCATGGAACACATTGTTGGATACTATGTGGATTGCTGCCTGATTGTCACAATGCATAGTGATGGGAGTTGTAGTCTATATACCCAATTCTTTTAGCAGATTCCTGATCCAAATCAGCTCACTAGTACGTTTCCTCATTGCTCTATATTCTGCTTCAGCACTTGAGCATGATACTATCTTCTGTTTCTTGCTCTTCCAAGTGACCAAGTTGCCTCCAATGAAGGTGCAATAGCCTGTTGTAGACCTCATGTCTATTCTATCTCCAGCCCAATCTGCATCACAGTACCCAACAATTTCTGTGCTCTTGTTACATCCCAACCATACTCCTTGTCCTGGTGCTTCTCTTAGATATCTCAAAATCCTCTCCACCATGTTCCAGTGATGTATCTTGGGTGTTTGCATAAATTGAATGACTTGATTCACAGCAAAGCACACATATGGTCTGGTGATGGTAAGATAGATAAGTTTCCCAACCATTCTCCTATATTGCTTGACATCTTCATAGGGCCTATCTTCAATCTCCCCCTCACGCAAGACCTTGTATCCATCTTCTAGAGGTGTCTTAGCAGATCATCTACTTAGATCACATGCCTCACTCAACAAATCAAGTGTGTACTTCCTTTGGGATAGGAATAGCCCCTCTTTAGATCGGCATATCTCTATCCCTAGAAAGTACTTTATCTCACCCAAGTCTTTGATATAAAAAGATGATTTAAAAAAGGTCTTAGTTAGGAGGATACCTTCCTTGTCACTTCCAGTGATGATGATATCATCCACATACACTAGTATCACCACAATTCCTTGTCAACTAGTGAGAGTGAAGAGTGTGTGATCAGCTTCAGATTTCACAAATCCTCTTCCATTGAGGGTGTTACTGAGCTTGTGATACCTGGCCCTTGGTGATTGCTTCAACCCATAGATGGCTTTCTTCAGTCTAAGGACATTTCCAGGCTTGACAAGATCCTCTAAACCAGAAGGTGGTCTTATGTAAACTTCATCTTCAAGTTCTCCTTTTAGGAAGGCATTCTTCACATCCATCTGCCACAGATCCCACTCCAAGTTGACAGCCAAGGAGAGAATGATCCTTATAGTGTGAAGTTTAGCTACTAGTGCAAAGGTGTCCAGATAATCTTCTCCATAAGTCTGAGTAAACCCTCTTGCAAAAAGTCTTGTCTTTCGCCTCTCCACAATACCGTCAGCATTGTATTTGATTGTGAGGCCTTCTTGTCTTTTGGAAGCTCCACTTCATACCATGTGTCATTTACAATCATCGCATTGGTTTCATTCCCCACTGAGTCTCTCCACTCCTTGTGTTCCATAGCTTCTTCATAAGACCTTGGGATGTATTCTTGGTCAAACTCTCCAATGAACACTACATGCTCCTTGGGATACTGAGCTAGAGAGCACACTGCTTGAGTAGGATGAGCTAATACTTGGGAGTTGAAGTAGACTTGCGTGTTGACCCAATTGGAAGGTGAACACCTGATCCTAGTGCTTCTTCTCAGAGGTTGAATATTTTCTTCATTTGGTGTTTCCTCACCAGCCGTTTGTTGATCCCTAGTTACCACTGATCCTTCTTGTTGCTCATCTTGATCATGAGGTAATGAACCTTCTTGTGGTTCATTGTGATTCTCCCCTTCAGGATCAAGGTGAGTAACCTCAACAGCTTCATTTTCAGAATCCTCATTTGATTCTTCAGGTTGTGGAGGCTGATGGTCTTGTCTTGGTTCATCCTCAGGCACAACCCTCTCTTTTGGTATACTGATGCCTAGACATTCCATCACTCTCCTCAAATTCTCAGCCTTATCTGAGGATGATTGGGATAGGTCTTTCACTTCATCCCAACTCTTCTCACCATAGTAACCTCTGGACTCAACAAACCTCAAATCTCGAGATATTAGAACCCTCCTGGTTTCTGGTGAATAACACTTGTATCCCTTTTGGTGAGGTGAGTATCCAATGAACATGGTCCTGGTGCTCTTTGGTTCAAGCTTGTTCCTTTGTTCTCCTGGAATTAAAACAAAGCACATGCACCCAAATACCCGAAGGTGATCTATAGATGGTCTATGTTTGTTTAATACCTCATGTGGAGACTGGTCGTGAAGGACCTTGGTAGGGATTTTGTTGATCAAGTAGCAAGCTGTCATCACAGCATCTCCCCAAAATCTCTTAGGTACGTTGGTATGGAATATCATACTTCTGGGCACCTCCATAAGATGTCGATTCTTTCTCTCATCCACACCATTTTGTTGTGGAGTATATGGACAACTAGTTTGATGGATCACCCCATGTTTTGCTAAGTGTTGCTTGAATGCACTGATGGTGTACTCTCCTCCATTATCTGATCTCAAAATTTTTATCTTGGCATTGTAATGGTTAGAGATATAAGTTTGAAAGTTTATGAATGCATCTAACACCCTATCTTTGGATTGTAGCAGAGTGATCCATGTATACTTTGATTTCTCATCTATGAATGTCACAAAATACTTATGATGCTCTCTAGATGCACATGGGGCAGTCCCCACATCAGAATGAATTAAATCAAAGCAACTTTCATAGATTGTACTAGATTTAGGAAACACAGTTTTGCAATGTTTTCCTAAGATACAAGCTTCACAATCTTTTTGAAATGAAATACTAGGCAACATGATGTTCAAGGCACGAGAATGGGGATGTCCTAACCTAGCATGCCACATTACATCTTTAGGGAAAATAAAACTTGAATTTAAAGCATAAGAGAAATCGGTTGAAAGCTTGGTGTCTTCAAGAAAGTATAAGTCTCCCTTGGTCACACCTTTGCCAAGCAACCTACTAGTTTCAATATCCTGAAAGTAGACATCATTAGGAGTGAAAGTAACACTGCAGTTCGAGTCATTAGTGGCCTTTTTAACTGATAACAGATTGGAGGTGAACCTAGGCATATAAAAGGCTTTAGAATCTTTATTAAACAACTTAAGATCACCTATTCCTTTAATTGGTACTTTTTCTCCATTAGCAATCATAACATTTCCTAAGGCATGAACAATATTTTTAATCAAGTTCAGATCACTAATCATGTGGTGGCTAGCTCTTGAATCTATAACTAAGGGTTTTGTCAATTCATAACCAGTTAAAGCATTCATGGAGATACCACTAGTTGAAGCATGTAAAGAAGTACCAAGTGTGTTACCAGAGTTGTCCTTGAGGAGTTTGATGAGAGCCTCAATGTCAGAAAGCTTGATGGCCTCATCTTGAGTGTTCCTCAAGGTTGAGCAGCTACTGGATGCTAAAGCCTTTCCCTCACCAGCTGCATTGCTAGAGCGCATGGTCCCTGAAGCAGATGGTTCACCCATATCACTAGAGAAGTTTGCTCTTGCATCATTGTAGGGTGCCCTGAACTTCTGAGGTTTAAGATGAGGATGGAGGATCCAAGACTTGTCCTTTCCATGGCCTTTCTTCTTGTAGTGATCACAGACCCATATCTTCTTGTCTTCATGCTTGTAGAGGCCTTTGTTTGCAACACCTTCAGCCTGGTTCACTAGTACAAGTTCCCCTTTACCTCCAAACAGCCCCACAGATCCTTGCTCCTTCTGGATTTGAGCACACACCTCCTCCAAAGAAGGGAGCTTCTCTGCTCTTAACATGTGTTTGATTAGATCATTATAGCCTTGATTAAGGGTAAGCAACAAGGCAAAGACCTTGTCTAGCTCTCGCCTATCATTCAGGACAGTAGGATCCACAGTAGGTGGTCTTAGCATTTCTAACTCAGCCCACAAAGCTCTGAACTTGCCAAAGTGTTGATTGAAGTCCATGCTTTCCTGGTGAAGAGTGTTGATAGTCCTCTTGACTTCAAAAACTCGACTTAGGTTTGAAATGTTGCCATACACTTTTTGTAGTGTATCCTACAACTCTTTGGATCTCTCACAATAGGAGTAAGCTGTCATGATAGATGATTCCAAGCTGTTTTGGATGATTGACAGCACCATGAGGTCCTCTTGACCCCATTTGTTGTCGCCAGCAACCACCATCTCCCCACCATCTTTGTCTTGGATTATTTTTGTTGGAGCTTCTCCACTGGAAACATGTTCCCATAACCCCCTTCCTCCAAGAGCTGTCTTGGCCAACCTTGACCACAGCAGATAGTTCCCCCCAGTTAGGGTTACTGGTATGACCACTAGTTTAGCATTCTCCATCTTGAATAGCCTTTGTCTAGTGGGTAAAAGGGTGAATCAAGAATTTTGAACTGAACCAATATGTCCAGAAGAAAGTATCAAGCTTTTTTTGAAAAAACAGAGGGGAAATTGAAGGAGAAACTAAAGAAACAAAGAGATTCTCAAACTGAACTGGAAGTATGAACTAAGAAACAGAGTGAAGAACAGAGTAAGGGAAAGGTGAAAACAGAGTGAATTTGCGGAAGATAATAGAGAGAATAAGGTGTCAAGAGCTTAAATGCTCTGATACCATGTGAGTTTATGAGAATTATAGAGAGATTACGCCAAGAACAGATGAGTTCTGCTCAAGAACATGAAGAACATCAAGAGAGAGAGAAGAGAGAGAAGAGAGATTTTCGAGAGAGAGAGAGAGAGAGTTTAGGGAAGCAGAATGGATTATTCCCCTTCTTAGGTCTTTACACTCGATGGTCTATTTAAAGGAAAACTACAAGGGTTTCCTCAGACCAGAAATACAATAAACAAAGCAAGAAGGACAAATAATAATAAACAAAGGGGTAGGAACAGTCCAAACTGTCTCATTGTCTTGAATCAGGTTCAGAGCAGGGATAGTGACTGGTCCCAACGGATTGATCCTCTTCTTCACATGTGATCCCATTCTTTTATTATTCAAAATATCTTTCTTGCCTTAGACAGATGAAGCTTAGCCATCCAGAACCCTCTTAGGTGTGCTTACTCCTTTTCTTGACGTGCAAGACACACCACAAACCCTAGGTTGTACGGACAAGCTTGATTCACAAGTAACCTTGGATCTGAGTTTTCCTTGCTTATTACTTCTTCATCTCAACAACCAGAAGCATGATGTTTCACACCAATGTTCCCAAAAGGTTTTGGGGAGATGCTGTGATCACTGCCTGCTACTTTATCAACAGAATCCATACTAAGATCCGCCAGGATGTCTCTCCCTATGAGGTACTGAACAAAACTTATCCATCTATTGATCATTTTCGTGTGTTTGGGTGTGTGTGATTTGTCTTGATAGCAGGTGAGCTAAGAAGCAAGCTAGAAGCTAAAAGTGTGAAGGCTATCTTCATTGGTTACTCACCAAACCAGAAAGGCTACAAGTGCAATGTTCCGGAGACAAGGAAGGTCATGGTCTCGAGAGATGTGAAGTTCTTGGAATCAAAAGGATTTTATGATGAAAGGAGTTGGGATAACTTGAAGGACTTTTCTCAAGCTCTCTCGGATAGAGCAAATAATCTGAGGGTACTTATGGAGAGTCTTGGAATCAACATCTCTATTACAAAAGAGGCGCCTAGATCAACTTCTCCCCCAACTGAGCCTGAACCAGAGGGTGAAGAAGTCACTCATCCTGATCCTGAAGGGGGCAATGAACATGAACCAGAACAACAAGGTTCAGAGGCTCATGATCAGGAGAGTAGACAAGAACAAGAGACTGCGCAAGTTCAAGAGGAAGAAGTGTTGAGATGAAGCAAGAATAAATAGGGAAAAGGCAGAAGTTCAAGTTAGCTTGGGAGGCAAGTTTGTCCGTACAGCTTGACCTAAGAGTGGCGTGGAAGGCAAGTTAGGGTTGAGGACGAATTTAAATAACTTCTTATGGTCTCCTTAGGCTCTAAATAAATTGAATAAGGGAAAACAAGTGGCTGGAGCCGTTGGAGTGTGGTGACAATCCAAAGTCACATGTTTGGCAAGGAAGAGAGAGAGAATGGAGCTGTCCCTTTCTGTCCAAGCTGAACGTGCCCTGACCCATACAAGAGACCATCCAGAGTTCATTTGTTTATTCATTTTTTTCTGTATTCTCTTGTGCCTATTTATTTAACTCTTGGACTAACTAAATGAGCAAGGAAATCAGTTCCTCTTTATTCTGGTTCTCTCTCTCTATTCTCTCACGAAATATCTCTCTCTCTCTCTCATGTTCTTGCTGTGTTCTTCATTAAACTCACATAAACTCTCTATAATTCTCTCATTCTTACAAGAAGAGGAGCAAGAAGAACAAGTTCAGGCTCAACCACTAAGGAGGAGTACAAGAACAAAGAATCACCCTTCCAACTGGATGAATACAAGAGTCTACTACAACAACCAAGCTGTGGCTCATCCTATCTCAGCAGTGTGTTCTCTTGCACATTTTCTAGCTGAGCATCAAGCCTTCATCAGTGGTTTAGATCAAGGGTCTGTACCAAGATCCTATGAGGAAGCAATGGAGAGTAAGGAATGGAGAGACTCTGTTGAGGATGAGGCAAATGCCATGATCATTAATGATACTTGGTATGAAAGTGAACTCCCAAAAGGAAAAAAGGCTGTCTCAAGTAAATGGGTGTTCACTATCAAGTACTTACCAAATGGCAAGGAAGAGAGAAAGAAGTCCAGACTAGTTGCACGAGGCTTCACTCAAAGTTATGGAGAAGACTATGTAGACACCTTTGCACCAGTAGCCAAACTACACACAATTCGAATCATCCTATCTCTTGCAACCAACTTGGAATGGGAACTGTGGCAGATGATGTCAAGAATGCTTTCCTTCAAGGAGAGTTAGAAGATAAGGTCTACATGCACCCACCTCCTGGTCTTGAGAAGCTGGTTAAACCTGAAATGTCCTAAGACTCAAGAAGGCAATTTATGGACTGAAGCAATCTCCAAGGGCATGGTACCACAAGCTCAGTACCACCTTGAATGGTAGAGGCTTCAGGAAATCAGAGGCTGATCACACCTTGTTCACACTCCCTGGTCCAAGAGGAATTGATGTGATCGTGGACCGGATCACTAAGGAGAACTAGGAGAGTCTAGATGAGTCACATGATGCCACAATGCACCAGCAGCCTCGTGAAGATGCTCTAACCATTCCAGAAGGTCCCATGACTCGTTCCAGAGTCAAGAAACTTAAGAAGACTGTTGTAGGATTACTCACTTCACATCCAAAACAAGAAGAAAGTCTTGGACAAGGTTTGATCCGAGATGTCTTGAACACCATTCAAGCCATCTCTACATCAAGCTGAGTTAGTGTCTAGGCAAGACATTTGGTGTGTGCTCTTTTCCTTGCTTTTGGTTTTGTCCAACAAGGTTTTCCGGAGGAAGGTTTTTAACGAGGCCACGACTTATCTTACAAATCACTTAGGCTCTATCTCGGCCCAAGAATAGTAGAAGTATTTACATTTTTAAGCTTATGTTATGTTTAAACTATTGTTTCCATTTTTCTTATTTTCAAAACCCTAGAGAGCATGTTCTCTGGTTTCTTTTATTTAAGGGTTTTCCCTAACCCTATTGTACTAAAGGAATCATTAATCAACGAGTTCTTTTCTCTCTTGACGGCTCTCTCTCTAGAAAGTGTGTCGAGTGTCTCTGGTGTGTTGTATCCGGAGTTCTAAGGGTGTTTACTTGGTGTGTCATATCCGAGCTAATCATCTAGGAGTATCAAGAGTCTTCTCATCCCTCTTGTGTCACCATTCATCCCACAAACCTTGAAGAACTTGAGTCTCTGATTCGTTCTTGCAAGGATCTATCCTCCCAATCAACCAAAGAGCATCCTAGGGGCGCATCAAGTGGTATCAGAGCAACTTTGGTTAGGGAAGTCTCGTTTTCTCTTTAAATCTTTTTGTTTCATCCGCAAAAACTCATAATCATCTTGAACAAGAAGAAGATCTAATTTGTTTAGGCTGCTCGAAATTCATAAAGTGTTAGACAAGGTTTTTGAAGAATTTCCTTCTTGCTTGTAGGCAGAAGCCCTAGAATTTTGAAAACCTAGCCGCTATCCTTTTTTCCTTGTCTTGCCGAGCAAGCTTAGCTTTTTGTTGATCTTTTTCCTTTTTGCTTCTCTTGTTTGCCTAGAATCTTTTTACTGGTTATCTTGTTTTCCTTTGTGCAAGAAGCAATGGGTACCGAATCTTAAGAAGATGTTGAACTAGTCCGGAAGAACAAGCTACTCATGGAAGCCATGACAGCTCAACTGAACCAGACTATGGTAGCAACCATGACTGAGATGATGAGGACCAACCTTAATGAGCTCCGCAGAGAGTTTAGAGAAGAAGTAAGGAGAGCTACTGGTCAAGGTCCCAACCGAGAGACTAGGAGAGAAGAGAGACCTCATGCAACTCGACAAGAGCATGCTGGTTCTGAGGAAACAGACAACTATTATGAGCGTATCAGCTCGACTTCAAGACAAATCCAAAGAAGACATAGGCGTGGACAAGAAGGAAGGACAAACCAGAGAGATGAGCTTGCTGGTTTGAAGATCAAGATACCCCATTCCATGGTAAAGCTGATCCGGATGCCTACCATGAGTGGGAGAAGAAGATTGAGTTGGTCTTTCAGTGTAAGCAGTACACAAACCACAAGAAGATTCAAATAGCTGTTACTGAGTTCTATGACTATGCTCTAAGTTTGTGGGATCAGTACATCACTAACCGTAGAAGGAATGGAGATGAACCAATTGAGACTTGGACAGAGATGAAGTCTATCATGCGCAAGAGGTTTGTTCCAAGTCATTACCACAGAGACTTGCATCACAGGCTCAGGAAGCTTACTCAAGCTTCAAGATTAGTGGAGGAGTATTACCAGGAGATGGAGTTGCTCATGCTAAGGGCTAGCATATCAGAAAATAGAGAAGCAACCATGTCAAGGTTTCTGTGTGGTCTAAACCGAGAGATACAAGACAATATTGAGATGCAACATTATGTGGAGCTAGAGGAGATGTTACACAAGTCTATTCTTGTGGAACAACAGCTCAAGAGAAAGGGACATTCATGAGCCAACTATGGGTCCAACCGGTTACACAACACCAAGGAAGAGAAGTCACCTTATCCTAAGGAGTCTAAACCATACCAGAAGGATAACAAGCCCTATCCAAGGGAAGAAACCAAACCAAGCAGTGCTCTTGACAAGGGCAAGGGCAAGGCTGAGGCTTCTAGTTCCAGAGCTCGTGATGTCAATTTTTTCAAGTGCCAAGGACGAGGTCATTATGCCAATGAATGTATCAACAAGAGAGTCATGATCTTACTGGAAGATGGTGAGTATGCCTCAGAACATGACAACATCGGGTCTGACCAAGAAGAAACTGAAGAAGAGCATGAAGAAGGACCAGTCCAGGGGAAGCTTTTAGTAGCAAGAAGGCTTCTAAGCTTGCAAACCAAGATTGAGGAACTAGAGCAACGTAAGAACCTATTCTATACCCGGTGCTTGGTCCAAGGGAAATATGCAGCCTCATAGTTGATGGAGGTAGCTGTGTGAATGCTGCTAGTGAGACAATGGTCAAGAAGTTGGGTTTGAAGGTTCAGACGCATCCCAAACCTTACCGGCTACAATGGTTAAATGAAGAAGGCACCATGAAGATTTCCAATCAAGTTCTAATTCCTTTAGCCATAGGAAGATATGAAGATGAAGTCTTGTGTGATGTGTTGCCTATGGAAGCTGGTCACATACTTCTTGGGAGACCTTGGCAATCTGATCGCCGAGTTATCCATGATGGATTCACCAACAAGCACTCCTTTGAGTTCAAGGGTCGCAAGACTGTCCTGGTTCCCTTGACACCCAAGGAAGTTCAACATGATCAGATTCAACTCCAAAAGAAGAAGGAGATTTATCTTAAACCGGCTGGAACTAAGCAGCCAAACTTCTATGCAAACATGGGTGATATCAAAAGAACTTTCTACTCTAAACAATCAGCTATCTTACTTGTGTTTAAAGAAACTCTTTTGAACTGAACAGATTCTACACCGGTGTATCCGAGTGAAATTGTTTCTCATTTGCAGGAGTTTCAAGATGTATTTCCAGAGGACAATCCCATTGTTTTACCTTCTTATGCGTGGGATTGAGCGCCAGATAGACTTTGTTCCAGGATCTACACTTCCAAACCGACCAGCATACAGAACCAACCTGGTTGAGACCAAGGAGTTGCAAAGACAAGTAGAGGAACTCATGGAGAAAGGCTATATCCGAAAGAGTTTGAGCCCATGTGCTGTACCAGTTCTCCTAGTGCCTAAGAAGGATGGTACTTAGCGTATGTGTGTTGATTGTAGATCAATCAACAACATCACAGTGAAGTATCACCACCCTATACCTAGATTAGATGATATGCTTGATGAATTGCATGGTTCTTGCATCTTTTCTAAGATAGATTTGAAAAGTGGTTATCATCAGATTAGGATGAAAGAAGGAGATGAATGGAAAACTGCATTTAAGACTAAGCATGGATTATATGAGTGGTTAGTTATGCCATTTGGATTAACAAATGCACCTAGTACATTCATGAGGTTAATGAATCATGTTCTTAGATCATTCATAGGCATTTCTGTTGTTGTATACTTTGATTACATCTTAGTACATAGCAAGACCTTAGAAGAACATATAGAACATCTTAGGGTTGTCCTGAATGTTTTGAGAAATGAAAAGCTTTTGCCAACTTGAAGAAGTGCACTTTTTGCACGGATAACTTGGTTTTTCTAGGCTTTGTTGTGAGTGCAGATGGAGTTAAGGTGGATGAAGAGAAGATTAAAGCCATCAAGGACTGGCCGAGCCCAACCTCAGTAAGAGAAGTAAGAAGTTTCCATGGGCTTGCTGGTTCTATAGGCGTTTTGTGAGAGACTTTAGCACCAATGCAGCTCCCTTAACTGAAGTGATAAAGAAGGATGTCAGATTCAAGTGGGGAGAAGCACAAGAGAAGGCTTTCCAAAGCGTAAAAGAGAAGCTTACTCAATCACCTATTCTTATGCTTCCTGACTTTACAAAAACTTTTGAAATAGAATGTGATGCTTCAGGAATTGGAATTGGTGCTGTGTTGATGCAGGATAGGAAACCCATTGCCTACTTCAGTGAGAAGCTTGGAGGAGCCACTCTCAACTATGCAACCTATGACAAAGAACTCTATGCCTTGGTGAGGGCCTTGCAAACATGGCAGCATTACTTGTGGCCCAAGGAGTTTGTCATCCACACTGATCATGAGTCCCTAAAGTACCTCAAGGGTAGAGTAAGCTTAGTAAGAGACACGCAAGATGGGTTGAGTTCATTGAGACCTTCCCATACGTGATCAAGTATAAACAAGGTAAGGAGAACGTAGTTGCTGATGCACTATCTCGGAGGTATGTTCTCTTGACCACTCTAGATGCTAAGTTACTTGGGGTTTGAGCAGATTAAAGATATGTATGATACTGACCTTGATTTCAAGGAAGCTTATGCATCTTGTGAGAAGTTTGCTGCAGGACACTACTTTAGACAAGAAGGCTTCTTGTTTTATGATAACAGATTGTGTGTGCCTAATTGTTCTTTGAGAGATCTCTTTGTGAGGGAATCCCATGGGGGCAGTTTAATGGGACACATTGGGATTGCCAAGACCCTAAAAGTTTTGCAGGATCACTTTTATTGGCCGCACATCAAGAGAGATGTGGAGAGAATCTGTGGGAGGTGTGCTACTTGCAAGCATGCCAAGTCCCAAGTCCAATCCCAGGGTTTGTATACTCCTTTACCCATTCCACACCATCCTTGGAATGACATATCCATGGATTTCATTGTTGGATTGCCTAGGACTAGAACCGGAAAGGACTCAATCTTTGTTGTTGTTGATAGGTTCTATAAGATGGCACATTTCATAGCATGTCATAAGATGATGATGCATTGCATATTGCTAACATGTTCTTTAAAGAGGTTGTTCGTCTACATGGCATGCCTAGGACTATAGTTTCTGATAGAGATACTAAGTTTCTTAGTTACTTTTGGAAGACTCTTTGGTCTAAGTTAGGCACTAAGTTGTTGTTTTCTACTACATGTCATCCACAAACTGATGGACAAACTGAGGTAGTTAATAGAACTCTAGGAACACTCCTGCGTGCATTCATTAGAAAGAACTTGAAAACTTGGGAAGATTACTTGCCACATTGTGAATTTGCATACAATCATGCCATGCATTCTGCTTCTAAGTTTTCTCCATTTGAAATTGTTTATGGGTTCAATCCCACCTCTCCTTTTGATCTAATGCCTTTACCTGAGTGTGAAAGGGTTAGTTTGGACGGTAAGAAGAAAGCTGAGATGGTCCAACAAATCCATGAGAAGGCTAGACAAAACATTGAGCAGAAAACCAAGCTCTATGAGAAGCAAGCCAACAAGGGAAGGCGTGTGAGGGTCTTTGAAGTCGGTGACCAAGTTTGGCTTCACCTGAGGAAGGATAGGTTTCCCAATGAGAGGAAGTCCAAGATGATGCCAAGGGTTGATGGACCCTTCGAGATCATCCACAAGATCAATGACAATGCCTATAAACTTGATCTCCAAGTTAAGTATGATGTATCAAATAGCTTCAATGTCACTGACTTGGCTCCTTTTGCTGTTGATGAACCAGATTTGAGGACAAATCCTTTTCAAGAGGGAGGGTATGATGTGATCATGGACCGGATCACTAAGGAGAACAAGGAGAGTCTAGATGAGGCACATGATGCCACAATGCACCAGCAGCCTGGTGAAGATGCTCTAACCTTCCAGAAGGTCCCATCACTCGTTCCAGAGTCAAGAAACTTAAGGAGACTGTTGTAGGATTACTCACTTCACATCCACAACAAGAAGAAAGTCTTGGACAAGGTTTGATCCGAGATGTCTTGAACACCATTCAAGCCATCTCTACATCAAGCTGAGTTAGTGTCTAGGCAAGACATTTGGTGTGTGCTCTTTTCCTTGCTTTTGGTTTTGTCCCACGAGGTTTTCTGGAGGAAGGTTTTTAACGAGGCCACGACTTGTATTACAAATCACTTAGGCTCTATCTCGGCCCAAGACTAGTAGAATTATTTACATTTTTAACTTTATGTTATGTTTAAACTATTGTTTCCATTTTTCTTATTTTCGAAACCCTATAGAGCATGTTCTCTGGTTTCTTTTATTTCAGGTTTTTCCCTAACCCTACTGTACTCAAGCAATCATTAATCAATGAGTTCTTTTCTCTCTTTACGGCTCTCTCTCTAGAAAGTGTGTCGAGTGTCTCTGGTGTGTTGTATCCGGAGTTCTAAGGGTGTTTACTCTGTGTGTTATATCTAAGCTAATCATCTAGGAGTATCAAGAGTCTTCTCATCCCTCTTGTGTCACCATTCATCCCACAAACCTTGAAGAACTTGAGTCTATGATTCGTTCTTGCAAGGATCTATCCTCCCAATCAACCAAAGAGCATCCTAGGGGCGCATCAGGAATTGTGGTCATTCTGGTCTATGTTGATGATATAATCATCACAGGAAGTGACCAAGAGGGCATCAAAGAAACCAAGGTATTCCTTAAGTCTATATTTGATATTAAATATTTGGGTGAACTCAAGTACTTCCTTGGGATTGAAGTATGCCGCTCTAAAGAGGGGCTCTTCTTGTCTCAAAGGACGTACACACTTGATCTTTTAAATGAGGCAGGAAATCTTGGAGTAAGACAAGCTAAAACCCCATTGGAGGAGGGCTACAAAGTACTCAGAGAGGGGGAGTTTGAAACAAACCTTATGGTGAAGTGAAGCAATATAGAAGGATGGTTTGAAAGCTCATTTATCTAACTATCACCAGGCAAGATATATGCTTTGCTGTGAACCAAGTCAGCCAACACATGCAGGCGCCTAAGGTCCATCATTGGAATATGGTGGAGAGGATCATGAGATACCTGAGGGAGGCACCTGGTCAAGGAGTTTGGATGGCTTGCAATGGAAGCACAAAGATTGTTGGCTACTGTGATGCTGATTGGGCAGGAGACAGAACTGATAGAAAATCAACAACTGGTTACTGCACTTTCATTGGAGGTAACTTGGTAACCTGGAAAAGCAAGAAGCAAAAGGTGGTGTCATGCTCAAGTGCTGAGGCTGAGTATAGGGCTATGAGGAAGCTCACCAACGAGTTGATATGGATCAAAGGACTGCTATGTGACTTGGGGATTGAGACTACATCACCTATCACTATGCATTGTGACAACCAAGCTGCAATTCACATTGCAAGCAACTCAGTCTTTCATGAGAGAACCAAGCATATTGAGGTAGATTGTCACAAGGTCAGACATGCCGTGGAGAACCGAATCATCTTACCTTGTTACACCAGAAGTGAAGATCAGTTGGCAGACATATTTACCAAAGCTGCAAGCTCGAAAGTCTGTGAGTTCATCCACTCTAAGTTGGGACTCATAGACCCATCTTCTCACTGACTCACTTAGCATGGAGACCTCTACTCTTTTTCCTTAGTGTGTTTTTCTCCCACTAGGTTTTGCACACTAAGGTTTTAATGAGGGACGTTCTTCATGTGTCCACGCTGGACCAGTTTCTATGGTCAAGCTTTAGGGGGAGTGTTGAGATGAAGAACCAAAAGACAGAAGACAAGAGAAGAAGACAAGAAAAGGCAAAGGAACTCGGAAGCTTGTTGTACAAGGTATTCCGTACAGTCTTGGGGTACAAGGCACTTAGAGAGACCTAACTTGACTTGAGGAGCAAGGCAAGGAGGGAAACTCGTCAGCCTAACCACAAGAAGAGAAGGAGACCGTTGGAGCATCTTTGATTGAATTTGAAATTTGAAATGGGCAAGGTCACATGTTCTGTTTAAGAGGAAGAGACAGTTCTCATGGGTCGCTTTCCCTCAGCCAGAACCCACTTTTTCTCATTAGTTTATTCTATATGTCTTTGTCTCTGGTTCCTATAAATGTATATGCAAGCAAGAGTAATAGAACTAAGGAGAGAGTCTCCTCATATTCGAAAATCCTCTCTCTCTCTACAAACATATTCTCCTACTCTCTCTCTTACTCAGTTGAATCTCTCTCTTTTCCATCACTGTTCTTGCTGTTCTTCACCTATGTTCATCCTAAACTCACTTAAACTTACAGATTGGAGGATAGATCCTTGCAGGAACGAATCAGAGACTCAAGTTCTTCAAGGTTTGTGGATTGAATGGTGACACAAGATGGATGGATGATCTCTTGATACTCCTAGATGAATAAATCGGATATGACACACCAACTTAGACACCCTTAGACTCTGGATATTACACACCAGAAACCTCAACTCGCCAACTAGAGAGAGAGAGAGAGAAATAGGGTTTTTGATAAAAGACTGCTTGAGTTTACAAGGGTTTGCGAAAACCCCTTAAATAAAGAAACCAAAGAACATGCTCTAGGGTTTCAGGAAAGATAACATTAAAACTATAGTTTTAAAATAACATAAGATAAAAATAAATGGTCTTCTAGTAGTCTTGGGCCGAGATAGGGCCTAGGTGATTTGTAAGACAAGTCGTGGCCTCGTTAAAAACCTTCCTCCGGAAAACCTCGTGGGACAAAACCAAAAGCAAGGAAAAGAGCACACACCAATTGTCTTGCCTAAACACTAGCTCAGCTTGATGTAGAGATAGCTTGAATGGTGATCAAGATATCTCGGACCATCAAGCCTTGTCCAAGACTTTCTTCTTGTTGTGGATGTGAAGTGAGTAATCCTACAACAATCTCCTTGAGATTCTTGGCTCTGGAACGGGTCATGGGACCTTCTGGAATGGTCAAAGCATCATCATCAGCTGGTTTGTCCATGGGTGAATTTCTGGATAAATCATCCCCCTTGCTGAGCTGGTCCATGCTCACATCACATTCATTGGTGCTTTCCATGATCACATCATCCCCCCCCTCTTCAAAAGGATTTTTCCTCAAATCTGTTTTACCTTGCAAGCCTCTTTGATAGGAATTGCTTCTGACTGGTTCATATATGTAGAAGGCATTGATCCATTTAGTTCCTGATGCATTACTCACACCTGATACATGGAAAAAAAGCAAGTTAGCACATGAAAATTTATCAAAGAGTAATAATCTTATCCCAATTTCGTTTTTGTTCGGTTTCTGCTTGTGTGCTGCATCTGGTGGTGTTTCTTTGATGAGGATGAATCCAGTGATGTCGTGGTGCATATCCTGGTCCCAATCAGGTGGTTTGAATCTCTTGTCTTCCTCACGCTTGTAGTTTCGTTGTGTATGCTTCCAAGCTTCATTATAATCTGCACATGGCTCTTTGACAAAAACAAGTGCATCATATCTGTGTAATAGATAAAAGAAGTCTTGAAAACATGATCACTTACCTTAGCATGCTCACCTGGTCGCCATAGATAGGATTGAGATGTTTTGAACTCAGAAAATTCAAACAAAGCACACAGAAGATCATCCGAGTTGTAGAACTCATAACTCTTTCACCTGAGAAGCTTTGGACATGCTTCCAGTTCGACGTGAGACCCTGATGAGTTAATTTTCCATATAATTTGAGTTTATTGAATAATTCCTTGTGGTTCTTAAGATATGTTCGTCGGACTGCTCCTATGTCAAGACTGGCGGCTAGACAGCTTTCAAGTTTTGCTTGTTGTGTCTCCAACTTAGCCAAGGATTCATCATTGATTTTCTGATCTCTATAGCCCCTATTTTCACCTGTACCTTTCTCAGCTTCTTTTGGACAAGTCAAGTGGGTTATCATTTCAAAGAGAGTATTGTAGACCAGCATGTTAACAAGGCACAAAACAATACATCTAGAACCATTTATCTCAAGTTTCAGAAGTGCAATGAGTTTATCAAAGAACTTGTTATACACTAAGATATCATCAACTAACAATCCAACACGTTTATAAAAAATTTCAGCACACAAACAATCAATCTCAAGCTCAGAGATATTTGCAGATTTCAAAATTTCAAACTTAACATCAGAATGATGCAATTTGGGTTCATGCAACTTCCTAGGTTCTTTCAAGACATATGTGGATGCAGAACAATCATCAGTGATCAAATCATGCCTAGGGAAATTCACAACAAAAGTTTTCTCTTCAGTTCTAGCAAGTGAATCACAAAGTTTTCTAAAACAACAATAAGATTGTTTCAATTTAAGCTCACAACCCTTTTCAAAAAGATCAAAACTTTTTTCATGTTTCAGAAAATGATCAAAACTCAAAATATAACCAGAAATGTCTTAATTTTGATTTGGAAAACGTTTTTGATCAAATAGGTTTTCTGGTTTAAGTTCTTTAAAAGATTTAAACATGTTTTCAAAAACAGATTTTGAAACACAAAAATCTTTTACTTTGTCAAGATCAAAACGTTTTATGTCTTCAGTACTCACTTTAACAAACATTTCAGGCACAGAAGCAAGCATATTAAATTCCTTACAGTGCTCTTGTAAGTCATAAGACAAGGATTCATGAGCTGTTTCAGACTGCAAGTTTTTGTGCTGTTTTAGCTCTTCTCCTTGTGTTGATTGCTCTGGTTCTTTCTCTGCTGTTTATTCTTTTGCAACCTGTGACACTACAACAAGGCTACTCGGTTGCACTGGTTCAAGAAAAGTTAGCTCACCACAAGAAGTACTGAAATTAAATTCAGGCTGAGGTAAGAAAAGAGAACACTCTTGCTCTGTCCCAGACTTTCCTTTTACCATAGATGTTTCTGTTTGAGCTTCTCGAATTGGTGCAGTTAAATCTGATTGTTCAGCTGAGTCTGGTTTCTTATCATGTTGGAATTGTTCCTCCACATCCCTAAACGCTTGTGAAATTGCCTTCCTTATGCTATCTTCAATGGAACAGGTTGACGTTTTGCTTGATGAATCAACTGTACTAGATGGACGTGGTCTCTTGCTGTCAGGTTGTGTCTGAACCGAGATTGAAGAGTAGAGCTTTGTCTCAGATGGTTGTTTTCGAAGTACTTCCTTGTGGTACTGTCTTGGAACATACTCTCTACGCATCAAAGCTCTCAATTTAAACCATGTTTCAACTAGTTCTTTTCTGTCAAGTCTTCTGCACTTTACCAGTTGATTCCACCAGCTTAAAGCATCACCACAAAGCTCAGCAGTAGCCATCTGAACCTTCTTTTTCAGCACAGTGTTGACTACTGAAAATCAACTCCATCTTCTCTTCCCACTCCACATATGCAGCAGGATCAGCATCACCATAGAAAGTAGGGATTCTCATCTTTTGATCAGCAAATTTGTCTCTGCTATTGCCTCTGCCTTCATGCCCACGTCTCAGTCTCCTCTCACTCTTCTAGACTCAAGACTATGACCAGTAGCTTGTTGGAGATCCTGTCTAAACTCCTGCCGAAATTTATCATGGCTGGCTTTCATCTTCTTCTGCAGCTGAGCATTCATAGCCTTAAGTAACAGCCTTTCATCCTTAGTGAGGACTCCTTTCTGATCTCCTGCCATGGTACCTGAGACAAGAGAAAGATTAAGCCAGTACGTAGTTCTAGCAAAAGAGATCAAAGAGTTTGAAGCAAACAGATATAACAAAGAAATCAATTTGCAAAACCAGAAACATATTCAAATCGAAATACACCAAACCAAATACAAATCAGACTGAAACAATAAAAGCCCTAAATAGCACAGAATATATCACAAAAAATCAGGTTCAGTTTCAGACTTGGATTTGCAAAAATCAAAATTAAACAGATTCACATTAACAAGAACAGATTGATTCAGTTTAGCACAAAACAAAAACAGTTTACAGCAAATCGAAAACTTTCTGATCAAGGATGTGAAGAGTCTAAACAGATAAATCAGATCAAGGAACCCTATTTTATCAGATTTCTACACAATAATACACGAGAAGGAACAACGAAAAAATTCAACACTAAAAGAAATTACTTGCTCGGCAAGGGTTTTCTTATGCGGCTAAGGTTTAAAGGAACTAGGGCTTTCGCCTAAACCAAAAAAGGAAAGTGTCAAAATTTCACCTAGAACACAAATCAAACTCGAGCAGCCCTAAGACAACCTAGTTCTACTTCTGTTCAAGATGATAGAAGATTATTGCGGATGAAACAAAAAGATTTAAAGCGTAAACGAGACTTCCCTAACCAAAGTTACTCTGATACCACATGACGCGACCCTAGGATGCTTCTTTGGTTCATGTGAGGATACATCCTTGCAGGAACAAATCAGAGACTCAAGTTCTTCAAGGTTTGTGGATTGAATGGTGACACAAGAGGGATGGATGATCTCTTGATACTCCTAGATGAATAAATCGGATATGACACACCAAATTAGACACCCTTAGACTCTGGATATTAAACACCAGAAACCTCAACTCGCCAACTAGAGAGAGAGAGAGATAAATAAGGTTTTTGATAAAAGACTGCCTGAGTTTACAAGGGTTTGTGAAAACCCCTTAAATAAAGAAACCAAAGAACATGCTCTAGGGTTTCAAGAACGATAACATAAAACTATAGTTTTAAAATAACATAAGATAAAAATAAATGGTCTTCTAGTAGTCTTGGGCCGAGATAGGGCCTAGGTGATTTGTAAGACAAGTCGTGGCCTCGTTAAAAACCTTCCTCCAGAAAACCTCGTGGGACAAAACCAAAAGCAAGGAAAAGAGCACACACCAATTTTCTTGCTTAAACACTAGCTCAGCTTGATGTAGAGATAGCTTGAATGGTGATCAAGATATCTCGGACCATCAAGCCTTGTCCAAGACTTTCTTCTTGTTGTGGATGTGAAGTGAGTAATCCTACAGCAATCTCCTTGAGTTTCTTGGCTCTGGAACGGGTCATGGGACCTTCTTGAATGGTCAAAGCATCATCATCAGCTGGTTTGTCCATGGGTGCATTCATGGATACATCATCTCCCTTGTTGAGCTGGTCCATGCTCACATCACATTCATTGGTGCTTTCCATTATCACATAAAGGAAGAGCTGAACCAAGTGGCAGGAGGAGAAGCTCTTCATGTGGTGTAATGTAGGAGTTTAAGTGAGACAAGCTAATATCTACACTCCAAAGAGAACAAGAAGGAGCACATAAGTGAAGGTGTTGAATGGAGAGCGCCTCGTATGAATGTGAAAGAGAGCTTTGGGGCAGGAAAGCTATCATCACTTTATGGAGCAGAGTGAGGACGAAAATGGAGACCTTCAGGGATCCATTTGAGTGTGGCAATCACTCATGCTCCAGAGAAAAAGAAGAATGAAGAAGGTGCATGAGAAGAGCAAACACACATCACTTTGTGCAGATTGGTGTGAGGAAAGATTTCAGTGTAGCCCAATCAGGTTGTCTACACAAGATGCCCAAGAAGAATAGTCCAATAGCATGATGAACAAACAAGAAGACCAGCCCACCTATCATATTAAAGAAGAACCAGCAGCCCAATATGCTTATGGAGAAGACAAGCCCAATCCTTATAGCACCTGGTTTTAGCACCTGGTTTCTTTAGCTGCTAAAACATTTGCTGCTAGATATTTCTGATGAAACAAGAGGTGGCCTTGGTTTCTTCAGCTGGTTTTAGAACCTGGTTTTAGTGTCCTGATGTAATAACTGGCGTGGATTAGCTTTAGGATGAATTCTTGTACTTTGTATAAATATGTATGTGTTGTTGTTTAATAAAAACTAAGAAAGCCATTGAGCTTCTTCCCCCATATGATCAGAGCTTCACTAGAAATGTTTGGGGTTACAAATCCTTAAATTTCAACAGTAACACCTTTGGTAACCTTAATGGGTATTCTCTTGGTGCTTCAATGATTGCTAGCAAACTAGAAAATGTGAATGAAAATAGGATGTTTAGAACTGGTAGGACAATAGAGAATGATATGAACCGTCTTAACCCTGGTTGTGCTAGTCCTCATATTGTTTGTCACATTTCTAGTAGCTCAACTAAACCTTTGATAGTAGATTCATGTGCTTCTCATCACTTGATAAGTGACACCAGTTTGATCAAAGACATTGAACCGGCCAATGGTCATGTCATGATTGCTAATGGTGATAAGATTCCTATTAGAGGAATAGGAAATCTAAAACTGTTTAGTAAGAACTCAAGATCTTTCTATATGCCTGATTTCACTTCAAACTTGTTATCCGTTAAGAAGTGCACTAATGATTTGGATTGTAAGGTTATATTCAGTCCTAACAATGTTGAGTTTCAGGATATTGAGAGCCAAAAGGTGATTGGAAAAGGAGTTACCAAGGGCGAGTTATATATGCTTGAAGAGCTTGATCCTATTTCTGATTTTAGTTGTTCTTTTACTTCTGCTTCCTCTGTTTTAAATAAGAATGCTTTGTGGCATGCTAGACTAGGACATCCCCATGTTAGAGCTTTGAACTTGATGTTACCAGGTGTTTTTTTTTTTTTTAAATAATGAATGTGAAGCTTGCATTTTAGGCAAGCATTGTAAGACTGTTTTTCCAAGATCATCTACTGTTTATGAGAAGTGCTTTAATTTGATTCATTCTGATGTGTGGACTGCTCCTTGCATATCTAGGGATAATCATAAGTACTTTGTAACATTCATTGATGAAAAATCCAAATACACCTGGTTAACACTCATTCCATCAAAAGATAGGGTCCTTGATGCATTTAAGAACTTTCAATCTTATGTGACTAACCATTATCATGCCAAGTTTAAAATCTTTAGATCAGATAATGGAGGGGAGTATACCAGTCATGTGTTCATAGATCACTTAGCTCAACATGGGATTCTCCACCAGACCAGTTGCCCTTATAGTCCTCAGCAAAATGGAGTTGCTGAGAGGAAGAATCGCCATCTCATGGAAGTAGCAAGGTCCTTAATGTTTCAAGCCAATGTTCCCAAGAGGTTTTGGAGTGATGATTTGACTACAGCTTGTTACCTGATCAACCACACACCCACAAAGATATTACAAGATCAAGCTCCCTTTGAAGTCTTAAACAAGTACAAGCCAGTGGACTACCTGCGAGTCTTTGGGTGCTTGTGTTATGTGCTGATTCCAGGAGAACTGAGAAACAAGTTGGAAGCCAAGAGTACAAAGGCAACGTTCATAGGCTACTCCACAACTCAAAAGGGATATAAATGTTATGATCCGGTGGCAAGAAGAGTTCTGGTGTCTAGGGATGTCAAGTTCATAGAAGAAAGGGGGTATTATGAGGAGAAGAACCAAGAAGAGTTGAAGGACCTTACCTCGGATAAGGCAGCAACTCTAAGGATTATCTTGGAAGGTCTTGGCATTGGAGTGACCAAGAACCCGGGTGGAAATGGTCCAACAGGGATAAATGAAGTAAATCAGTCTCCCCACCTTGGTCATGAGGGGGGAAACACTGAAGACCAGGAAGGTGGAAGCAATGACAGCAGTGAAAAGTTTGATTTAGGTCAAGAAGAGTTTGATTCTCCAGCGGAAGATAG
This sequence comes from Moricandia arvensis, assembly GCA_905132765.1. NCBI lineage: Eukaryota > Viridiplantae > Streptophyta > Magnoliopsida > Brassicales > Brassicaceae > Moricandia > Moricandia arvensis. The sequence continues at coordinate 40,652 of CAJHQP010003311.1, forward strand.
AGGTTTCGGGTCTCATGATCAAGGTGGTGATACTCAAGAAGGTCAGAGAAGTACTGAGCATCAAGAAGAGGAAGAACCTGAAGAAAGGGTAGTAGAACAGCAGCAGCAACTGTTGAGGAGAAGTTCTAGGATAAGAAGACCACCTTCTGATTGGGTTAATACTAGGGTATACTATAATGCCCAAGCGGTTGCTCATCCATCCCAAGTGGTCTGCTCCTTTACTGAGTATCCAGAAGAGCGTTGTTCCTTTATGGTCAGTCTGGATGAGAGCTACATACCTAGATCCTATGAGGAAGCTATTAAAGATAATGAATGGAAGGATTCAGTTGGAAGGATCAAGAATGACACTTGGTATGAAAGTGAGTTGCCAAAAGGAAAGAAGGCAATAACCAGTAGATGGATCATTACCATCAAATACTTGGCGAATGGGAAGATTGATTGAAGGAAAACCAGTTTGGTTGCAAGAGGGTTTACTCAAACCTATGGGGAAGATTATATGGATACCTTTGCACAAGTTGCAAAGCTTCACACTATTAGAATCATATTGTCTCTTGCGGTTAACCTTGAGTGGCGTTTGTGGCAAATGGATGTGAAGAACGCATTTATTCAAGGAGAACTTGAAGATGAGGTCTATATGCATCCTCCACCAGGTCTGGAACACTTAGTGAAGAAGGGAAATGTTCTGCGGCTCAAGAAGGCAATCTATGATCTCAAACAATCTCCTAGAGCCTGGTACAACAAGTTGAGTACTACTCTAAATGGCAAAGGGTTCAAGAAATCTGAACTGGATCATACCTTGTTCACTCTCTCGACCAATTCAGGTATAGTTGTCCTTCTTGTGTTTGTTGATGATATCATCATCACAGGAACAAGGCAAGTATTCAATCCACTAAAGACTTCCTTAAATCTGTGTTTGAAATTAAAGACTTGGGAGAGATGAAATACTTCCTTGGTATTGAGATATGTAGATCCAAGGAAGGTTTGTTTCTGTCCCAAAGAAAGTTTACACTTGATCTCTTGAAAGATGCAGGGAAACATGGAGGGAAGACAGCCAAGATGCCACTAGAGGATGGGTACAAGGTTCCTCGTGAGGGGGAGATTGAAGATAACCGGCCATTCCAAGATCCTAAGCTTTATAGAAAGCTTGTGGGTAAGTTGATCTATCTTACCATTATCCGACCTGATATATGTTTTGCTGTGAATCAGGTGAGCCAACACATGCAAGTCCCAAAGAACATCATTGGCACATGGTTGAGAGGAACCTGATTTATCTAAACGGATCACCAAACCTTGGAGTATGGATGGGATGCAATAAGAGCACAGAAGTGGTGGGCTATTGTGATGCGGATTGGGCAGGAGATAAGATGGACAGGAAGTCAACCACTGGATATTGCACCTTCATAGGTGGGAACCTAGTTACCTAGAAGAGCAAGAAGCAGAAGGTGGTCTCTTTTTCCAGTGCTGAAGCTGAGTATAGGGCAATGCTGAAGCTTACAAACGAGTTGGTGTGGATCAAAGGCATCCTGAAGCATGTGGAGGTTGATCAGTCTACACCAATGACTATGCATTGTGATAACCAAACCGCGATCCATATAGCTTCCAACTCAGTCTTCAATGAAAGAACCAAGCATATCGAGGTTGATTGCCACAATGTGAGGCAAATGATTGGATTAGGAGTTATCTTGCCATGCTATACAAGGAGTGAGGATCAATTGGCGGATGTGTTTACAAAGGCAGCTAGACAAAAGACAATTGAGTCTATCCATGTGAGGTTGGGGTTCATTGATCTAAACCCAACTTAGCTAATCCCCTGCTATGGGGTCTCTACTCTTTTTCCCTCATCAAAGGGTTTTATCCCAAAAGGGGTTTTCTTTTTGGTGAGGTTTTTAATGAGGGAGATCTCATAGCCTTCCAAGATTAACTTGTTCCATATGGTCAAGCTTGAGGGGGAGTGTTAAGTTGTGGTATCTATCTTGGGGTTGATTAGAAAGAAGAGAGGAGAAGGGTTTGGGTCGACCTTGTCCGTACAAGGCCGTACAGGCCGTACAAGGCCGTACAAGGCCGTACAGGCCGTACAGGCCGTACAAGGCCGTACAGGCCGTACAAGGTCGACCAAAAGCACTCGACCAGTTTTTACCATCCGGGTAAAACCAAAGTGACTCAAGGTGATTCTTTGGCATGGTAACCTTATCCAACCGTTGGAAAGGAAGAAGCTCTCCGCGTGGACAGGCTGGCACAAGGCTGGAAAGGATCAGCATCTTGTCAAAGATGCTGATGCCATTTACTTGGCCAGGAAGCCTCCTTTTCAAATAAGCGCGCCCCTGGTCGAATCTGAGCCACTCCTTTCCTTGCTTTACTTTCTGAAAACCCTTGTAGCTCTCTCTATATATTGCAACCCCTTGAGGATGAATAAAGCATACAGTTCTCTCTATTATTTTTGAGTCTTCAAACATGTTCTTCATAGTCTCTTAATCTTTCTTAGCTCTTAGTCTAAATCGAGTCTCTTTGTTCCATAATCTGTTCTTTGTTTCTCTCTTCTTACTTATTCATCTACAATATCAAAAGATCTCATCCAAGTGGTATCATACAATGGCATCAACCTCTCATTGTATACTCAGTCACACTACACTTCCTGTAGTTTGGGGACTGACTCATCCAGTGATGATATGCAATGGCAATACACACTTTTCTTGTCACTATGGTATGTCACTGTATCACTTCCCCTGTACCTAACATCATCACAACTCAATGACAAACATTAGATCATCTCATTGGGAACAAACCAAGATCACACATCTGGTTTGTCACCAATGCCTCAACAACACAAAACTCTTGAACCATAAAACCACATGAACAAGCCTTAAACAAACTTAAATTCACTAGATGCAATGCAATACTGAAAACAAAGCAATTTCAACTAGGCTAGATTTTTAAATGCACCATATATGAATGCAACAAATGACAGATATGCCAATGCAACAGATACTAATCGCCATTAGCTTAATAAAGAACCATACAACCCGTAGCCTGGACATGCTTCTAAATGCTACTAGAACACAAGACGGATTAGCTAAGACAATAACAAGGCAAGATAACAGAACTCGGAAAGAACAGAACCTATATGTTTATGCAACTGTACCAAAGATCCTCAAGATGCTATGAATGCAACATACTTGGACAGCAATCATGTGAATGTAATATATTCAATCTGAATGAACTAGCAACTATATGATATCCTAAACAACCTAAGCATAATGCAAGAAACAACTAGGCATATTAATGAGCAATGGTTTCATCAAGACCATAGATTCAAGTAGTTTAGACACACTTCTAAATCCTACTTGATATCTCTGATTGATTAACTATGTCATTAACATCCAAGCCACACTGAGCCGGATTGAATCACTTGTTGACAAGAAGCAATAAGAAGACAAGAAGGAAAAAGGGTTCAGATGGTTGCAAGATCACTTGTTCCTTACAGACTTGGAACACAAGTCTGTCCGTACAAGCCTTGATGATCAAGCAACCTTTCTGGTCCCAAATAACTTAGAAGACAAGGAGACAAAGAAGGATCTCGTCTCAAGTTTAAAGAGAGTTGGGCAAGAAAAGAATTAAAAAGGATTAAGGATAAGCCTTCCAGCTGTTGGTGTCCTGTCCCTTTCATGGACCACTGCCTCGTCCACTGCACTGTCCAGACTGTCAACCAGTCTGTCCACCAGCCTGACTCTTCCCAGACCTTGACCAGACCCCCTTATTATATGTTTCTTTCTCTTGTCTTGTTTATCCAGAATTTCTTTAAATAATGTTGTATTGTAACTCTTTGTAGACAAGAAATCAGAAACTCATTTTCTTCATACTCTCTCTCTCTCTCTCTCACTCTCTCTCTCTCTCTCTCTCACTCTCTCTCTCTCTCTCTCCTCTCTCTCTCTCTGTCTCTCTCTCTCTCTCTCGTCCAGAACCACTCTCTCTCTCTTGTTTCTTCAAAATGTTCTTCATAATCGTCAATTAAACTCTCTCTGATTATCTAATTCTCACATGGTATCAGAGCTGTATGCTCTTGAGACCTAAATCTGTCTACTATTTTCACTTATTTCCGCAATTCTTTGAGTTTCATTTCTATTTTTGGCAAAGTTCATCTTGTTCTTCAGCTGTTCATCATTTCCAGCTCCAGAAATTACCAAAAATGGAAAAGATTATTTCTGTTAGAATGTGAATCATGAAGACCAACCTTGGAGACTAACCAACTGTTGGAATCCAAATAAGCTTGTCATTGCACGCAGAGCTCTACTGTAAGATGGCTGACCCAAAAGAGGCAGAACCCACTTGTTGATTGTTTTCTCATTAGTTTATTCTTTATGTCTTTGTCTCTGGCTCCTATAAATTTATATGCAAGAAAGAGTAATAGAACTAAGGAGAGAGAGTTCTCATTTTCGAAAATCCTCTATCTCTCTCTACAAACATATTCTCCTACTCTCTCGCTTACTCAGTTGAATCTCTCTCTCTTTTCCATCACTGTTCTTGCTGTTCTTCAGCTATCTTCATCCTAAACTCACTTAAACTTACATAATATCAGAGCCATAGTGCTCCTAAACCTCTAATCTACTTTCGCAAACCTTTATTTTTCCTCAGTTTTCAATTTCCCAGCAAAACCTAACTATTATCCAGTGGGTAATAGCAAGGTTCCTCTGTTTTTCCTCTGTTTTCCTCTGTTTCTGTCGATTTATCTCTTTTCTTCCTGTTTCTTCTTGTTTCTCTGGGTATACCATTCATATTACTGGAGTTTAGAAGTAGTTCTTGAGAAACTTTCATTTCTAGTTCGACACTCCTTCAAATTTTTCAGAAACACCCTATTACCCAACGGTCCATAGCACCCATGATGGAGCAAACCAAGGCTGTTGTGGTTCCTATAATTCTAAAAGGGTTAAACTATCTTCTCTGGTCAAGGCTTGTGAAGAGTTCTCTTGGTGGTCGTGGCTTATGGAGTAATGTGATAGACAGTCAAGCTCCAAATCTAGTGACACAAGGTGAAGATGGCCAGGAGATTGTGACTGTTTATGAAACCAAATGGACTCAAGAAGACTTTCTGGTGCTGTCAGTCATCCAGAACTCCCTTGACCCAAGTATCCTAGAGGCTTACTCCTACTGTGAAACCTCTAAGGAACTGTGGGATACTCTGTATAAGGTGTATGGAAATGTCTTCAACCTCAGCAGGGTCTTTGAAGTAGAGCTAGCCATTAAATCCCTCAAGCAAGAAGACATCGACTTCAATCAGTTCTTTGGGAAGTTCAGGTCACTATGGGCTGAGTTTGAGATGCTCAGACCAAGCATAATTGATCCAGTGGTCTTGAATGAAAGACATGAGCAGGAAAGGTCTTTGGACTGCTCCTACCCTTAATCCCTGCTACAATGATTTGATTAAGCACATACTCAGAGCTGAGAAGTTTACCTTCTCTGGATGAAGTGTGTGCTCAAATCTAGAGGGAACAAGGGTCAGTGTGTCTGTTTGAAGGTAAAGGAGAGCTCACAATGGATCACAAGGTGGAAGGGGCAGTAGCTAACAAAGGATACTTCAAGCAGGATGATAAGAAGGTGTGGGTGTGTGATCACTGCAAGAAGAAGGGCCATATGAAGGACAAGTGGTGGATTCTACATCCTTACCTCAAACCAGCCAAGTTCAAAGAGCCAAGGCGTCAATACATGTATGCAAGAGCACACTTCTAACTGACACACCAGAACCACCCACCCCATCTATGTGCTCAACCATGCGCTCTCATCTGGGTTCAAATGTTGCTGGTGAAGCCAAAGCCATGGCGACAAATGCTCTGTCTAAATTGAGGACCACTCAAGATGAGACTATCAAGAGGTCAGACCTTGATGCTCTCATCAAAGCCCTCAAGGAGAACTCTGGTATTGATCTTGGAATCTCTTTAAATGCCTTACACACTACTGGTCAGAATGCTAAACCATTAGTGATAGATTCAGGGGCCTCTCACCATATGATTAGTGATGCTAGTTTAATTAGTAATATAGAACCTGCTTTAGGGAATGTGATGATTGCTAATGGTGATAGAGTACCTATAAAAGGAATAGAGAACCTGAAACTGTTTAACAAGGATTCAAAGCATTTTATATGCCCACATTCACTTCAAACCTGTTATCTGTTAAGAAAGCTACCACTGATATGAATTGCCTTGCTGTTTTTAGTCCTAATGATGTCTACTTTCAGGATATTGAGACAAGTAGTTTACTTGGGAAAGGTGTGACCAAGGAGGGCTTGTATCTGCTTGAAGACACCAAATGCTTGTCTGATTTATCTTATGCTTTTAGTTCATCTCCTGTTTTACCTAATGATGCAATGTGGCATGCTAGACTAGGACACCCTCACTCACGTGCACTGAGCCTGATGTTGCCTAGTATTTCATTTAAGAATGATAGTTGTGAGGCGTGTATTCCTGGCAAACATTGCCAATCTGTTTTCCCTAAATCAGTAACCATGTATGAAAGTTGCTTTGATCTCATTCACTCTGATGTTTGGACTACACCATGTTTATCTAGAGAAAACCATAAGTATTTTGTGACATTTATAGATGAGAAATCAAAATACACTTGGTTAACTTTGCTCCTGTCAAAAGATAGGGTGCTAGAAGCCTTTATAAACTTTCAAAACTACATAACTAATCATTTCAATGTTAAGATTAAAATTCTTAGATCAGATAATGGAGGGGAATACACAAGCAATGCCTTCAAATCACACCTCAACAAACATGGAATAATACACCAGACAAGTTTCCCCTATACTCCACAACAAAATGGGGTGGCTGAGAGGAAGAATCGACATCTAATGGAGGTGGCCAGAAGAATGATGTTACACCAATCTTCCCAAAAGGTTTGGGGAGATGTTGTGATCAACAGAATCCCTACTAAGATCCTCCATGATGTCTCTCCCTGTGAGGTACTGAACAAAACTTATCCATCTATTGATCATTTGCGTGTGTTTTGGTGTGTGCGTTTTCTCTTGATACCAGGTGAGCTAAGAAACAAGCTAGAAGCTAAAAGTGTGAAGGTTATGTTCATTGGTTACTCACCGAACCAGAAAGGCTACAAGTGCTATGTTCCGGAGACAAGGAAGGTCATGGTCTCCAGAGATGTGAAGTTCTTGGAATCAAAAGGATTTTATGATGAAAGGAGTTGGGATAACTTGAAGGACTTATCTCAAGCTCCCTCGGATAGAGCAAATAATCTGAGGGTACTTATGGAGAGTCTTGGAATCAACCTCTATATTCCAAAAGAGGCGCCTAGATCAACTTCTCCCCCAACTGAGCCTGAACCAGAGGGTGAAGAAGTCACTCATCCTGATCCTGAAGGGGGCAATGAACATGTACCAGAACAATAAGGTTTAGAGGCTCATGATCAGGAGAGTAGACAAGAACAAGAGACTGCTCAAGTTCAAGAGGAAGAAGAGCAGCAAGAAGAACAAGTTCAGGCTCAACCACTAAGGAGGAGTACAAGAACAAGGAATCACCCTTCCAACTGGATGAATACAAGAGTCTACTACAACAGCCAAGTAGTGGCTCATCCTATCTCAGCAGTGTGTTCTCTTGCACATTTTCCAGCTAAGCATCAAGCCTTCATCAGTGGTTTAGATCAAGGGCTTGTACCAAGATCCTATGAGGAAGCAATGGAGAGTATGGAATGGAGAGACTCTGTTGAGGATGAGGCAAATGCCATGATCATTAATGATACTTGGTATGAAAGTGAACTCCCAAAAGGAAAAAAGGTTGTCTCAAGTAAATGGGTGTTCACTATCAAGTACTTACCAAATGGCAAGGAAGAGAGAAAGAAGTCCAGACTAGTTGCACGAGGCTTCACTTAAACCTATGGAGAAGACTATGTAGACACCTTTGCACCAGTATCCAAACTACATACAATTCGAATCATCCTATCTCTTGCAACCAACCTGAAATGGGAACTGTGGCAGATGGATGTCAAGAATGCTTTCCTTGAAGGAGAGTTAGAAGATGAGGTCTACATGCACCCACCTCCTGGTCTTGAGAAGCTGGTTAAACCTGGAAATGTCCTAAGACTCAAGAAGGCAATTTATGGACTGAAGCAATCTGCAAGGGCATGGTACCACAAGCTCAGTACCACCTTGAATGGTAGAGGCTTCAGGAAATCAGAGGCTGATCACACCTAGTTCACACTCCCTGGTCAAAGAGGAATTGTGGTCATTCTGGTCTATGTTGAAGATATAATCATAACAAGAAGTGACCAAGAGGGCATCAAAGAAACCAAGGTATTCTCCTTAAGTCTATATTTGATATTTAAGATTTGGGTGAACTCAAGTACATCCATGGGATTGAAGTATGCCGCTCTAAAGAGGGGCTCTTCTTGTCTCAAAGGAAGTACACACTTGATCTTTTAAATGACGCAGGACACGTTGGAGGAAGACACGCTAAAACCCCATTGGAGGAGGGCTACAAAGTACTCAGAGAGGGGGAGTTTGAAGACAAACCTTATGGTGAAGTGAAGCAGTATAGAAGGATGGTTGGAAAGCTCATTTATCTAACCATCACCAGGCCAGATATATACTTTGTTGTGAACCAAGTCAGCCAACACATGCAGGTGCCTAAGGTCCATCATTGGAATATGGTGGAGAGGATCATGAGATACCTGAGGGAGGCACCTGGTCAAGGAGTTTGGATGACTTGTAATGGAAGCACAGAGATTGTTGGCTACTGTGATGCTGATTGGGCAGGAGACAGAACTGATAGAAATCAACAACTGGTTACTGCACTTTCATTGGAGGTAACTTGGTAACCTGGAAAAGCAAGAAGAAAAAGGTAGTGTCATGCTCAAGTGCTGAGGCTGAGTATAGGGCTATGAGGAAGCTCACCAACGAGTTGATATGGATCAAAGGACTGCTATGTGACTTGGGAATTAAGACTAATCACCTATCACTATGCATTGTGATAACCAAGCTGCAATTCACATTGCAAGCAACTCAGTCTTTCATGATAGAACCAAGCATATTGAGGTAGATTTTCACAAGGTCAGACATGCCGTGGATAGCCGAATCATCTTACCTTGTTACACCAGAAGTGAAGATCAGTTGGCAGACATATTTACCAAAGCTGCAAGCTCAAAAGTCTGTGAGTTCATCCACTCTAAGTTGGGACTCATAGACCTATCTTCTCACTGACTCACCTAGCATGGAGACCTCTACTCTTTTTCCTTCGTGTGTTTTTCTCCCACTGGGTTTTGCACACTAAGGTTTTAATGAGGGAGGTGTTGACATTGTTGCAATGAAGACATGAGTGATAGAGAAGAATAAGTTAAGGCATGAGGAACATCCTGAATGATCAAGTATAAATGATGACTTGTCCGTACAGTTAGGTCAAGGAGTGACCTAACTTGACTTGTAAGACAAGAGAAGGTTTAACTTGAGAAGAAAGGAAGAAGAAAGGAAGTTTAATCTATTCGGAACCAAAGAGGATGTCAACTTGAGGCAGAAGGACATTAGGGAGAGAAGTCACGTGTGGTGTTAAGGAGAGTGACCACTTAGCTCATGTCGCTTTCCAACATTTCTGGGCGTTCCTCTGCCCCTCCTCAGACTGTGCCTGCCATTCCTCAGTCACTGCCATTCCTCAGACTGTCCCTGCTATTCCTCAGTCCCATTAATTTATTCTTTTCTTTATTCAAACTTTTCTGATTATTATATGTATTGTCTGGTCTATATATAGACATGTACCAAGACTAAGATAAGCAAGGAAATCATTTCTATCCTTCTCTCTCTTTGAATTTCGAAATTTCTCTCTCTCTCTCTCTCTCTCTCTCTCTCTCTCCTATCTTGTTCTTCATGTTCTTCATTCTCCAGCAGTAAACTACTTTTAAATCTCTCATTCTAACATAAATCTCACATGGTATCAGAGCAGTATGTTCTTGAGACCTAATTCTTCTTATTCTCTTTTCTTTCTTCCGCTAAATCTCTGAATTTTTATTTCTATTTTGGCAAAGTTCATCTTGTTCTTCAGCTCTTCATCATTTCCAGCTCCAGAAATTGCCAAAAATGGAAACGATGATTTCGACCAAGAAAATGAAGAAGGAGAATCTCATTCCAGTGACCCTAGAGGGTCCTAACTATCTTTTATGGTCAAGAGTGGCCAGAGTTACCTTGGGAAGTCATAGAATTTGGGACAGCCATATCATGGAGGCTGAAACTTCAAAGAGGATGGCTCAAGAGGATAGTCAGGCTACTTGCCTAAAGCATGAAGACAAGTGGGTTCAAGAGGAACAGCAAACACTTGGAATTATACACAGCTCTCTGTCTGAAAAAAACTTGGAGGATCATTATCACCTCAGAACCGCCAAGAGTTTATGGGAGAAGCTTCAAAATGTTTATGGGAATCTATGGGAGAGTCTTCAAGCTGTCTATGAGCAAGACAAAGTTTTCAGTCTTCTCCTAAACCTGGATTCACCCTGCAATAGTCTTGTTGGATTTTCACAAGAGTATGTGGATCTGGGTTTGTGTGTGATGAACAAGCCTTTAAGGCACTGATGAACACGAAATGAAGAAGAGAATGGGTTCTGGTTTACTTGTGTGAACTTGAATCGGAATCAGAGATTATGAGAGACTAAGAGAGATTAAAGAGACTAAGAAAGGGGTAGACTAAGAGGGATTCGACTCAAGAACACAACAAGCTTTTATTTAGAAGTAGAGAGGGGTTTTCCTTCTTACTCTCTTAATGATTACATTTCGACCAGAGAGACATTATATAGAGAGAAGGATACATTAGGGTTTACAAAATAATCAACAAAGAATGTGGAGTCAAAGGGAAGAGGCTCCTCAGTTTGAATTGTGTGGACAGAGCTCTCCACACGTTTTGGGACAGCCTGGAACCAGAGGAGCTCGCCTAAGGGAAGCTTGGCTGAGAATGAGCCAGCAAGGTCACTGTACCTATCGAGAGATCTGTCTAGGTTCATGCCCCTTCCTTTGGTGAGTGGATAACCTTTTGGATAAGGTTCTTCCTTTCTGGAAAGTGATCTGCTCTTCCTTTTGGCAGATGGTATATTCCCATCATCTTTTCACTCGCCCAAAATCTTCCTTTGGATCCCAAGTCTTTGCTCACCATAATAAACCTTCTTGAAGCTTGGTTCACAAGTCTTGTGCTTTCTTAGGGTTATACGGCCACATATCATCAAGATGGTCCGTACAGATTTCACCCTAAGTTTGCACAAGACATAAAACTTCTTTTATGTTCAAATGGTCGAGGATATATGATTTGGGTTGAGTTTGGTCCGTACGGATCCGTACAGGCCGTACAATCCGTACACCTCATCCTCAACTCGACCATTTGATCCCTTCTTCTCACCAAAGATTCCCAAGGTCCTTCTTGATCATCCTCAATGTGTTCTATAGCCTCTTGTGCACATATCAGCTTCCCACAGCCTTCTCCATTTTTGTTGCAAAAGATCTCTTCACACCATCTATCTCCTTTGCCTCCATCTCATATCTCTCTTGTTCATTTGTATCTCTTCAAGTTAACACTTCCCCTCAAGCTTGACTCTAGTGATCCTAAGTCAAGCTTAGAACCTTGAAGTCACTCCTCATTAAAAACCTTATGAGAGAAAACCCTCCTTAGGAATAAAACCTTCATAAGGAAAAGAGTAAGTTCCTTCAAGGCCTAGGGATTGGCCCATGAGTTCTTTGTGTCTCAACCAGTGTGGTGGACACAAAGAAGTCTGGATCATGGCCCTCACTGTGGTGTAAGCTAATCCGACATGGATTGCTCACCATTAACACTTCTTGAGCTCATCTAGCTCACTCCATACTGATCTTGGTCTCTCCCCCTTTCACCCAACTTCTTGTTGGGTTAAGTGCTCGTATTACCAGATACAACCTCCATTGAGTACCATCATCCTTCTCAGCCTTGGTTGCTTCTTCTTCTTGAATAACCACCAAGGACTCCATCTTCACAGATCATTGAAGCTTCTCAATACTCCCCCTTAAGCTTGACCATGTGGAACAAGTCAAGCTTGGAAGGATTGCTTCATGATCTTGATCAACACACCACTGCCCACTCCTTTCTGATCTCGCCACCTTGAATGGAATGCTGGAAGATACCTCAGCTAACTCTTCAACCACCTCACTTCAGAAGCCACATTGTAGAGTCACCTTCTTCTTCACACAGCCAAGAGTCCTCTGACCACTCTCTTGTCTAGACTCGCCAATGTCTAAACCCGGATGGCTCCATCTTCTATTCCTGGTGCAATGGTGAGGAGGAACCAGGTCTTGAACTTAGATCAAGTCCCCACTTCAAGCTTGAATTGAGTCTAGGTTCAACCTTGAACGTGAGCCTGAATGAGCATACAGACCAGGAGCACACCACCCAAACAGCTGCGCTTAAACCACTGGTCCACCTCCATGTCTTCAGCTTCAAGTACCCATGGATCACCGGCCTTCTTCATGACTTTGGTGGTGACCTTCTTCTTCTTGTGTGCCTTGAACCAGGAGCTCAACAACCTTCATGGTCTGCGCTTCTTATAACCGGCTACTACACCAAGAACCTTCCCATTGCTCCACACAATGGACCAAGTGACACTCCTTGTGCATCCTGAAACAACACTCAAACTCCAAACAAGATAAGACACACTTGCATTGAGATCAAACCTTGACTAATCATCAAGTTTGATCACCAATGTCACAAGCTTTGCACTTAGACAGCATCTCATTATCATTGAGATCCATCTAATGCAAGCTTACCACTCTCTAAATGCTATCACAAATCACTTAGGCAACCATTCCCTGCCTTAAACGACCCTTAGACATCAGTCTAGGTGTCTCAACCTTAAGGCAGCCATAATGACAAGAGTATGAAACAGCCTTAACCTATTTACTTTATGAATGCAATCCGGATTAGATACAACTATCTATCATCTTAGCAAGACATTCATTTAGAACAGAGGCTATGCATCAATGCCATTTCCAAATACCAGACCCAAATGGTTTACTTTAATCAGTTTCTATTCATGTATGCAAGCAGATTCAGAACATACTATCTAATATAATGTCAAGCAACATTTAGAACTGGAGTAAGCACTTTAAACACTCAACCTTTCAAAACGAGTCATCAAAACATCCTGGGATAGATACTAAACATTCATATCTAGCAATCTAACACATCCTCAGGTCTCAAACACATCACACAACAAATTCAGTTCATAAAGGATCAAGCTTTATAACAAGGGACAGTAAGTTCTTACAAACAAGGAACTAGTGTTAGTTCCTTGAACACCTTTGATTCATGGCAAGATCAGGAGCTCTTGGTTGCTACCCAACACCTCCTTCTTCCATGGACCTTCCCTTGAACTCTCCATGCCCAAAGTCCCCACCTTTCTTCATACTTTGCTCGCCCCCACCAGTAACATGGTGAAAGCTTTCACCTTTCTTCCTGGTCTTTGAATAAGAACACGCCTTGGACTTGATTTGATAAAGAGGGTAGCTAATCCACTCCATAACTCCTGGATCCGAGGCTCACCTTTCTTCTAGACGGTATGAGAGAGTATGGGACTTCAAGAACAGCTTCTGGGTTTGCGGATGAACACCTTCTTGTAGAGGATGAACCGGCTGGAAAGGAAGCTTCTTTCTGGGTTTTGATGGCAGGAGAGAAAGCCTTGATCTTTGCGGAAGCTAGACACCAAGTTCTGATGAACCTGGCTCTGATACCATGTTGGATTTTCACCAGAGTATGTGGATCTGGGTTTGTGTGTGATGAACAAGCCTTTAAGGCACTGATGAACACGAAATGAAGAAGAGAATGGGTTCTGGTTTACTTGTGTGAACTTGAATCAGAATCAGAGATTATGAGAGACTAAGAGAGATTAAAGAGACTAAGAAAGGGGTAGACTAAGAGGGATTCGACTCAAGAACACAACAAGCTTTTATTTAGAAGTAGAGAGGGGTTTTCCCCCTTACTCTCTTAATGATTACATTTCGACCAGAGAGACATTATATAGAGAGATGGATACATTAGGGTTTACAAAATAATCAACAAAGCATGTGGAGTCAAAGGGAAGAGGCTCCTCAGTTTAAATTGTGTGGACAGAGCTCTCCACACGTTTTGGGACAGCCTGGAACCAGAGGAGCTCGCCTGAGGGAAGCTTGGCTGAGAATGAGCCAGCAAGGTCACTGAACCTATCCAGAGATCTGTCTAGGTTCATGCCCCTTCCTTTGGTGAGTGGATAACCTTTTGGATAAGGTTCTTCCTTTCTGGAAAGTGATCTGCTCTTCCTTTTGGCAGATGGTATATTCCCAGCATCTTTTCACTCGCCCTAAACCTTCCCTTGGATCCCAAGTCTTTGCTCACCATAATAAACCTTCTTGAAGCTTGGTTCACAAGTCTTGTGCTTTCTTAGGGTTGTACGGCCACATATCATCAAGCTGGTCCGTACAGATTTCACCCTAAGTTTGCACAAGACATAAAACTTCTTTTATGTTCAAATGGTCGAGGATATATGATTTGGGTTGAGTATGGTCCGTACGGATCCGTACAAGCCATACAGGCCGTACAATCCGTACACCTCATCCTCAACTCGACCATTTGATCCCTTCTTCTCACCAAAGATTCCCAAGGTCCTTCTTGATCATCCTCAATGTGTTCTATAGCCTCTTGTGCACATATCATCTTCCCATAGCCTTCTCCATTCTTGTTTCACAAGATCTCTTCACACCATCTATCTCCTTTGCCTCCATCTCAGCTCTCTCTTGTTCATTTGTATCTCTTTAAGTTAACAAGTCTGATAAGTTATATCATTCAAGAAAGGAAGCTTCCACGTTCCCTAGGAAGCCAGTCAAGTACATTTAAGCTCAAGGAGTTTGAGCATCAAGTAATTACAGGATAACCATGTATTCAGCACTCTGTGGTGATTCTAATGAAGGAGGAACATGGAGGAGTATGGTAGGGGCGACCAATTCTGATAGTCCAGTGACTAGAAGAGACTTTGATTCCTTTATAAAAGCTGCCAAGGCCCTTATCTCACCCAAGGAGGTTGGTAAATATTTCCTGACTCTAAACTCATCATTATAGATTCAGGAGCTAGTCATCACATTGTAAGTTTTGTTAAGAACAGAGTGAAGAACACAAGAGAAAACAGAGAGTTTGATTCGAGAATTGGAGGAGAGAGAGAGAGAAGTGTTTATTAGAGAGAATAGAGAAGGAGTTCTTTTCCTTAAACTAAATAATGGTCTGGAGTACAACATATATAGACACAGGGAGACAGAAGAGAAAATAATAAACAAATGTCCACTTGCTTCTGCTCCCCAACGGTTATCAACCAGTTTGAATTTGAATTTCGAATCTGAACACTGTGATGTAATTGATGCATGTAGTCGAGGCATGTAGTCAACTATATGATGTAGTTGAGGCATGTAATCGAGGCATGTAGTCGACTATATCACAAGACTATGTAACCTGTGATGTAGTTGAGGCATATAGTTGACTATATCACAAGACTATATAACCAGATGTTCTTCTCTTCTCTTGATGTCTCCATCTTTTATTCATGTCTTCATGTCAATACTCCCCCTCAAGCTTATCCACAGGATATGGTTAAGCTTGGAACCCATGAAGACATCCCTCATTAAAACCTTTGTGTGCAAAACCCAGTGGGATAAAAACATACTTAGGAAAGAGTAGATGCTTCATGGCTAAGGGGATCATGATCTGGCCAAATCTATGAGTCCTAACCTTGGACGGATGGACTCTCAGACTTTGGTACTTGCTCCTTTTGTGAAGATATCAGCTAGTTGATCTTCAGTTCTTGTGTAGCATGGTAGGATGATCTGTTGCTCCACTGCTTGTCTCACTTTGTGACAATCCACCTCAATGTGCTTTGTCCTCTCATGAAACACTGAGTTTGATGCTATGTGAATAGCTGCTTGATTATCACAGTGCATTGTGATTGGTGTTGTAGTCTCTATACCCGTCTTTGAGCAGGTTTCTGATCCAAATGAGCTCACTGGTAAGTTTCCTCATTGCTCTATACTCTGCCTCAGCACTTGAACATGAAACTATCTTCTGTTTCTTGCTCATCCAGGTAACCAGATTCCCTCCGATGAAGGTGCAATATCCTGTTGTAGACTTCCTGTCTACTCTATCAATAGCCCAGTCTGCATCACAATAGCCAACCACTTCTGTGTTGCCATTACAGCCCATCCATACTCCATGTCCAGGAGCTCCACTGAGGTATTTGAGTATCCTTTCCATCATTTTCCAGTGATGAACCTTTGGCACTTGCATATGCTGGGTCACCTGGTTCACAGCAAAACAAATATCAGGTCTAGTTATGGTTAGATAGATAAGCTTACCCACTAGTCTTGTGTACTGCTTTGGATCATCAAATGAGGTGTCTTCATACTCCCCCTCACGCAAGATTTTGTAGCCATGCTCCAGTGGAGTCTTTGCTGGTTTTTCTCCAAGCATACCCAGCTCTTCTCACCATAATACCCCTTTAAATCCACAAATTTGACATCCCTTGAGACCATCACCCTTCTAGTTTCTGGTACATAGCACGTGTACCCTTTCTGATTAGCTGAATACCCAATGAATATTGCTTTGACACTCTTGGCTTCAAGTTTATTTCTTTGCTCTCCTGGAATCAAAACAAAACAGAGGCACCCAAACACACGCAAATGATCAAGAGAGGGTTTGTTTTTATTCAATACCTCAAAGGGAGAGACATCATGGAGGACCCTTGTAGGAGTTCTGTTTATTAGATAGCATGCTGAGACCACAACATCACCCCAAAAACGTTTTGGAACATTTGTGTGGAACATCATGCTTCTGGCAACCTCCATAAGATGTCGATTCTTCCTCTCTGCCACTCCATTTTGTTGTGGTGTGTATGGGCAGCTGGTTTGATGAATGATTCCATGTCTGGCTAGATGGTTTTTGAATGCATGGCTTGTGTATTCACCACCATTGTCTGACCTAAAACTTTTAATCTTGGCATTGAAATGATTAGTGACATAGCTCTGAAAATTTATAAAGGCTTCTAAAACTCTATCTTTAGATTGAATTAAGGTTAGCCAAGTGTACTTTGATTTCTCATCTATAAAGGTGACGAAGTATTTATGGTTTTCTCTAGGAGCAGTCCAAACATCTGAGTGCACAAGATCAAAGCAGTGATCATAAATAGTGGTTGATTAGTAAAAACGGTTTTGCAATGTTTGCCAAGGATACAAGCTTCACAGCTATCATTCCTAAAAGACAGATTAGGGAACATCAATCCTAAGGCACGAGAATGAGGATTGCCTAATCTAGCATGCCATAACACATTAGAATCTAAAACAGAAGCAGAACTAAGAGCATAAGGTAAATCTGATTTAAGCTTGGTGTCTTCAAGCAAATAGAGGTCTCCTTTGCTTACACCCTTTCCAATCATCTTACTTGTCTCAATATCCTGAAAATGAACTTCATTAGGAATAAAAATCACATGACAATTAAGATCAGAAGTCGTTTTCTTAACTGAGAGCAAGTTAGATGTAAAAGTAGGCATATATAAGGCTTTAGACTCTCTACCAAACAAGTTCAAGTTCCCTATGCCCTCAATGGGTACCTTATCACCATTTGCAATCATAACATTTCCAAGAGCAGGTTTAACATTACTGATCAGTTTAGCATCTTTGATCATATGATGAGATGCCCCTGAATCTATGATCAATGGCCTAACAGGTTGTGATATGTTCTGAATTGTATTTAAAGCATTATGAACATTACTACTGATGTTACCAGAGTTGGCATTGAGGGCTTTTATGAGAGCCTCAATGTCTGACTTGCGGATTAGAGAGTCCTCCTGGTTAAGTTGAGTAGATGTTCCAGCAATGTGAGCAGTAGAGTTCATAGCCCTCCCTCCATTCTCATGTGCTCTAGCCTAGTTGAATTTTGATGGACGACGGAGGTGAGGGTGAAGGATCCAGCACTGGTTCTTCATGTGGCCGATCTTCCTACAATGATCACAAGTCACTGACTTCTTCCTATCTTCTGGTTTGAAGAAGGCCTTGTTTGCAGTTACTATTTCTGCCTTGTTGGCTAAGTTGAGTTCTCCTTTTCCTCCAAACAGACCAACTGAGCCTTGTTCCTTCTGGATTTGAGAGCACACCTCTTCTAGACTTGGTAGCTTATCAGCCCTCAGAATATGCTTAATGAGGTCGTTATAAGCTGGGTTGAGAGTGAGGAGTAGACCAAACACCTTGTCTTGCTCACGCCTCTCATTCAGGATAATGGGATCAGTAGTGCTTGGCCTCAACATCTCCAGTTCTGCCCAGAGAGCTCTGAACTTACCAAAGTGTTGGTTAAAGTCCTTATCTTCCTGGTTCAAGCAGTTGATGGCCTTCTTTACTTCAAAGACCCTACTGAGGTTGGATATGTTTCCATATACCTTCTGAAGGGTATCCCACAACTCCTTTGCGGTTTCAGAGTATGAGTAGGCCTCCATTATGGGACCATCAAGTGAGCTTTGGATGATAGTCAGCACCATAAAGTCCTCTCGACTCCATTTGCCTTCATCTGCCACCACAATCTCCTTGCCATCTTCTCCTTGGATGGTTTGCTTTGGCGCCTCCCCTGAAGTGATATGCGTCCATAAGCCTCTTCTACCAAGGGCATTCTTGATCAATCTTGACCAGAGAAGGTAGTTAACCCCCTTTAGAGTGACTGGAACCACCACTGCCTTGTTTTGCTCCATTTCGAAAAGCTATTGACCAGTGGGTAAAAGGATGAACCAAGGATTTTAGAGAAGTAAAGATGAGTTTCTGAATACTGGAGCAACCAGAGAATAGAACAGAACAAGTTTACTTTGTTTGTATTGTGAACGGATGATGAGAAAAGATGAAGAATAATTGAGGAACTCGCAAGAACAGATCTATTATCCACTGGATAAAAGAATGTTCTTCAAGAAACTCAAGAACTGATCGGATGAAAAGGAAGAGGGAAGAGAATAGAGTAGTTTTGCGGAAGAAAAAATAGGTTTAGGAGCCAAATGGCTCTGATACCATGTAAGTTTTGTTAAGAACAGAGTGAAGAACACAAGAGAAAACAGAGAGTTTGATTCGAGAATTGGAGGAGAGAGAGAGAGAGAAGTGTTTATTAGAGAGAATAGAGATGTAGTTCTTTTCCTTAAACTATATAATGGTCTGGAGTACAACATATATAGACATAGGGAGACAGAAGAGAAAATAATAAACAAATGTCCACTTGCTTCTGCTCCCCAATGGTTTGAATTTGAATTTCGAATCTGAACACTGTGATGTAGTTGATGCATGTAGTCGAGTCATGTAGTCAACTATATGATGTAGTTGAGGCATGTAGTCGAGGCATGTAGTCGACTATATCACAGGACTATGTAACCTGTGATGTAGTTGAGGCATATAGTTGACTATATCACAGGACTATATAACCAGATGTTCTTCTCTTCTCTTGATGTCTCCATCTTTTATTCATGTCTTCATGTCAATACACATGATTAGTGATAGGAACCTGGTTAGTAATATCAAACCTGCCTCAGGGAATGTGCTTATAGCAAATGGTGAAAAGGTTAAGATAAAAGGGATAGGGAACCTTAGGCTATTTGATAGAGAATCCACTGCCTTATATATGCCTCAGTTTACATCAAACTTGCTATCAGTTAAAAGGGCAACCGTGGACCTGAATTGTCAAGTTCTTTCTAGACATGATGAGGTTGAATTTCAAGACCTGAAGACAGGGCAGGTAATTGGAAAAGGGTACATCCATCAGGAACTATATCACCTAGAAAAGACTAAGGTTTCTGGAGCATCTCCTGCTCACTGCCTAGTCAGTACTTCTAATGGGATTGAGAGCATCATATGGTACTCCAGATTGGGACATCCTCACACTAGAGCTTTGAACTTGATGTTTCCGGGTATGGTGGTTCAGAATGATGATTGTGAAGCTTGCATCTTGGGGAAGCATTGTAGAACAGTCTTTCCAAGGTCTATCACTATCTATGAGAAGTGTTTCGACCTGATTCACTCTGATGTGTGGATAGCGCCTTGTATGTCCAGAGAGAATCACAAGTATTTTGTCACCTTCATTGATTGAGAAGTCCAAATACACATGGGTGACTCTGATTCAGTCAAAAGACAGGGTGCTGGAGGCATTCAAGAACTTCCATAACCATGTCCTCACCCATTTCAATGCCAAGTTGAAGATCCTTAGGTCTGATAATGGTGGAGAGTACACTAGTCAAGCTTTCAAGCAATACTTGGCTCAGCATGGGGTGATACATCAAACCAGCTGCCCTTACACACCACAACAAAATGGGGTGGCTGAGAGGAAAAATAGGCACCAAATGGAGGTGGCCAGAAGCATGATGTTTCATACAAGTGTGCCTAAAAGGTTTTGGGGAGATGCAGTCTTGACAGCATGTTATTTGATCAATCGAATTCCCACCAGAGTTCTCCAAGATCACTCACCATTTGAGGTACTCGACAAAACCAGACCATCTATTGACCATATGCGTGTGTTTGGGTGTCTTTGTTTTGTATTAATACCAGGTAAACAAAGGAACAAATTAAAAGCAAAAAGTACAAGGGCAATGTTCATTGGATACTCCCCAAACCAGAAGGGTTACAAACGCTATGAACCAGAGACTAGGAGAGTCATGGTGTCTAGAGATGTGAAGTTTGTAGAATCAAGAGGATACTACAATGATAAGAATTGGGAGGATCTAGAGAACCTATCTCAATCAGCTTCTGATAGAGCAAGCAATCTTAGGAGAGTGATGGAAAGCCTTGGGGTCAATATGCCTGAAGCAAGAATGGACCCTGAACCAAAAAGGTCTACACAAGAAGCTGATAAAAGGGTGGAGACTGAAACTGGTTCCAGCAATGATGAATTTGAGGTTCAGGTGGTTACTCACCTTGACCATGTGGGGGACAATACTGCTGAGCCAACACAACCAGAAAACTCAGCAAGAATTCATGGCCAAGCTGGGCAACAAGATCAAGAGGAATCAGTGGTAAATGAGGGTCAGTCCTCAGATGATGCAGAAGCTGTTGCAGAAGAAGTAGCACCACCAGTACTAAGGAGGAGTACTAGGCTCAGAAAACCTGCTTCTAATTGGATTAACACAAGGGTTTATTTCAACTCTCAAGCAGTTGCCCATCCTACTCAAGCAACATGCTCCCTAGCTCAATATCCTATGGATCATCATGCCTTCATCACTAACCTTGATGATGTTGATCTGACTAAATAAGAGAGGAGGTTTAAGAGGCTTGAATGAAGTTTAGGATCAAAGGAAGGTTGGTGCAAAAGTTAGGGCAAGTGTACGGACGGTACGGATCGTACGGACTGTACGGCCGACTGTACGGACCACTCGACCCAAACTACTTTAAAACTCGACCAAAATACATTTTGGTCTGTGCAAAATCGGGTCAAGTTGTACGGATAGACCTTGTCCGTAAAACTTAAGGTCCGTACATCCATGGCGTTTCTTGGACATCAAGGTAAAGAGAAGGCAAGGTAACTTGTTCAGGTAAAAGGAGAAGGTTAACCCGGATGGTTACTCGGTAAAGAAAGAGGGTCACAGATAAGAAGATAAGCTTGACCAAGACAGCTTGTCCAGAGCTGGAAAGGAGAAGGCATCTGGTCAAGATGCCAAAAGCATCTCGCTTCCTCAGCCACAAGTTCAAACCAGGCGCGCCTCTCCCCTTGACCAGCCACGTCTCCTCTTGGTTTACCTTTCCTTTTTGTATTTGTTGTAAAGCCTCTATATATGTGTAAACTCCTCTCAGATTAATCAATCAAGCAAACCATTTCTTTCTTTCGCGTTTCTCTCTTCTCTCTCTTGTGTTCATCATGAACATCCAGTATACTATCTTCTAATCTCTCAATTTTTCCACTCTTTCTCTCTTCTCTCGGTTCATCTACTCTTATTATCTCAAAATCTCATGGGTATCAGAGCCAGGTTACTCATATCCTGGTGTTTAGATCTGTTATTCTTCAGCTTCATTTCGTGTTCAAGGTTCAAACTTTCTGGGTTCTTGAAGGTCAGTTAGAAGATGGAAGGAAGCAAGATGACAATAACCATTCCGGTTACTCTCAAAGGTGGGGGGAAACTACCTGTTGTGGTCTCGGTTAGTGAAGACTGCGGTTGTAAGACCCGATCCTGGTCCATTGAACCCGAACCAGATCCAAGTCTTAACCTAAACAATACTAAGGATGATTCCGGTTTTAAGCCAAATAGTTTCTAAGTCATTTTAACAAAACTGAGGTTCATTCAATTTAGAGTTAGAATCAATATCAAATAAGGGGCAAACAGGATTGTATAAATATAATCAGAAGTGATTACAAAGCATTCAGTTATCCAAGTGCAACAATAGGCTATCATAAGTATCATAACATAAACGTTTCTACCCCTTAAACCCACCACACATCGCATTCCGCGCTGGGTCCTCACGGTTCCTTGGCCCTTGCCACGGTCCATGTCCTTACCTTGAACCACACAAGCACAATAGCATGATATTATGTCCGATAACCTAACCACAAACCTAAGCAATTGCATGGGTTCTGCGCCTAGAGACCCATCTCTAGACCAATTCTGACCCATTTTTCAAAGTGGTCCCAAAAACTAAATAAAATTCATTGAAAAATTCGTGATAAATCCTACCTAGACGGAATACATGGTCGGATTCACCAGAAACCACCCCGAACCCTATGATCCGACCCAGCTATTCCAGTTTGTCAAGCCAACCAAACACGTTGAGAGTAGTTTGGGGATCATGGACCCGAACTGCCGATAAACTGTCAATGGAACCAGCTTATGCTTGTCCTGGGAAGGCCGTCCTGATCACAAACCCTCATAAACATATCAGGAGAAGAGACTGTATTAGAGTAGACACAATGGAATATGCGGCGTGATCAGAGTTCCAGAGATCATAAACGCACATGCTTCCCACACATTGGTCCATGCCTGCGTTTACCATGATCCACACCACTATACCTTAGAGGATCATTATCTTCTGGCACGGATCTTCTCCTTATCCTTACACGACCGCCTTTAGTCTAGGATATCCATGTGCTCCGCCTTGACTCTCTCACAGAACTTACACGGTTGGAGAGATCACACCCTTGATACTCACACGCGATTCATCCCTCAATAATCCGGTTTCTTCTCTCTCTCTCTGCTCTCTGGATTTTGCAGAGGTTTCGCCTGTGTTCTGACATGATTAATTTCGTGCAGAGGTCTTATCATTCTATATGAAGCGTAGCGTAACTGATCTCTGGCGACAGGCACGAATTTGGGAACAAAACTCGCCCAAAACCGCCTAAACTGCCATTCGCACCCTTCTACCAAAACCGCCCAACGGCTCTTTGTGCGATGTGGCATCCTGGTACAGGCATTCGTCCTCGCTGAAGCTGGTTCACTTGAGAAAACCCACGCGCCTTTCTGGGGTCAGCAGACCCATGACCACCCATGACCCGCGTCCATACCGCGCCGGACCATAACACTTCACCGAGCTGAGATGAGCTGACACTAGCTGCTCCAGCTGAGTGAGCTACTCCATCAGCTTCAGCTAGCTGACTTCTGGAGTGAGCTACCACTGTGAGCGCTACTTCCTAGCTGTTGAGCTCCTTCCAGCTGGTCCGAGCTTCATATCCGCGCATCGTCAGCTGCCTAAATCTCTGTCAGCTACCTTAAGACTTCCGCGGAGCTACCAAAGCGTACCCTTAACTGTGGTTGAGCTGCTTCAGCTTCCTGAGCTGTTTGAGCTTCTTCCTTAGTCTATCGCAGCTGTATTAAGCTCATTCCTACCTTTCCTGGTAAGTCTCAGCTCCTGATTGCACTTACCTGCTCCCAACCATGCATTCCTCATAGGTCTCGCACCTTAAGGCTTGTTGGTAGCATTATATCCTGTACCATGCGTCGTCCAACGATCTGTTCTAGATCAGAGGACATGACAAGTCTCCCCACTGTAGATATGGATTCATCCTCGATCCTTAGCTGCATGTTTTTCGCCCTGGAACAAACTGAGTATTCCACTCCGGGATACTCGTCTTCATCTCGCTTCTGTATTCCCACTAATGACATCCTTACGGACTTGTATTCCCACACGACCTGCATCATAGTACTGTTTCTTCCTTGTTGCCTTCTCTGCACCGATCTATGATTTGAACGTCTTGCTTTCTAAGAGTGAGGTCTTACCAGCTAGCAGACGAGATATCTGGAACAAAATGCTTGGTTGCCCTAGGACACTTCCTGAGTTGGGACACATGGAACACATTGTGGAATGAATCCATTTCTGATGGCAAGTTTAACTTGTATGCACTGGCTCCAACTCTCTCAATGATCCGGAATGGACCTAAGTATCTAGGATCCAATTTCCTTCGTCCAAGAACCATGGTCCTGCCCTTGAAGGTGATCATCTTGAGATAGACCCAATCATCAATCTCAAACTCAAGATTTTTCCTTCTTCGGTCTGCATAACTCTTCTGGCAGTCTTGCCGCCTCCTTCATTTTCTCTTGAACCAGCTTGATCTTCTGCGTGGTCTCCTCAACAATTTCAGGACCCATCATACTACGCTCCCCCACTTGGGTCCAGCATAGTGGTGTCCACAGGCCTGCCATACAATGCTTCATACGGTGACATTCAATGCTGGTATGAAAGCTATTGTTGTAGGCAAATTCCACCAAAGGCAAATGTTCTTTCCCAAGAACTCCCCCAGTCCAAGACAAATGCCCTTAACATGTCTTCCAATGTCTGTATTGTTCTCTCTGATTGCCCATCCGTCTGTGGGTGATAGGCTGTACTCATGTTTACCCTCGTCCCCAAAGCTTTTTGGAAAGCTTTCCAGAAGTACGAGGTAAACCTTGGGTCACGATCAGAGACAATACTGGCTGGTACTCCATGTAAACGTACTATCTCATCCATGTATACCTTCACAATCTCATCAACTCCATCCCCCTTCCTGTTTTGCTAAGAAATGGGCTGACTTAGTTAACCGATCGACACTTACCCCAAACTGCATTCCTTCTTGTTCCGGGTTGTAGGGGAAACCGGTTACAAAGTCCATAGTAATGTGGTCCCACTTCCACTCTGGAATGGGTAGACTTTGTAGCAATCCACTGGTAACCTGATGTTCAGCTTTCACGAGTTGGCATGTGGGACACTTTGCCACCCACTTCAGCTACATCGGTTTTCATACGAATCCAGTGGTAGTACCTCTTCAGGTCTCTATACATCTTGTTCAACCTGGGTGAACAGGAAACTAGAGCTTATGAGCCTGCCTCATAATCTCTTCTTTTAGCTCCCTGTTGTTGGGAACACTGATCCTACCATGTACCAAGATGGTACCATTACTTGCCATTTGGTACTCGGTCTGGTCATTCCTTGCAACCTTTTGTAGGTTCTCATCCAGTAGTTGAGCTTGCTGAACCCTGGTAAGTAGATCAGCCTGGTCACTGCCTCCAACCCCAATGGCTCATCACTGCCGGCCAATGTGTTGAGGTGCAAGGGACCGTACCATCCCTTCCAGTTCAACAGCTTCCTTCTCAGCCGATACATCAGCTCTCCTCCGGCTCAGGGTATCTGCAACCAGATTAACCTTGCCCGGATAGTAGACTATGTCCAGATCATAATCTGCTACAAATTCCATCCATCTCCTCTGTCTTAAGTTCAGCTCGGGCTGAGTGAAAATGTACTTAAGACTCTTGTGGTCGGTGAGGATCTGAACCTTTGCTCCATAAAGATAAGACCTCCAAATCTTAGGGCAAACACCATGGCTGCATCTCCAAGTCATGGGTTGGGTAATTACCCTCATGCTTCTTTAATTGCCTGGAAGCATAAGCTATCACCTTCCCATGCTGGGTTAAAACACATCCAGTCCCGTAATGGAAACATCCGTGTACACCACATAGGGCTGGTCGGCCTCTGGTAATACCAGAACCGGGCACGGGTCAGCATGTCCTTAAGGGCTGAGAAACTCTTCCCACACTCCTCGGACCATGTGAACTTCACATCCTTACCGGTCATTCTTGTCATGGGTTGAGCTAAGCTTGCAAACCCTTGAAAAACTTTCGGTAATAACCAGCCAAACGCCAGGAAATTCTAACTTCCGTAGAATTCTTGGGTTGTGGCCACTCTTTGATGCATTTGATCTTCTCTGGATCCACAGACACACCCTCATCCGAGACTATGTGTCCAAGGAACCCAATTCTTTTTTGCCAGAAGCTAATTTGCTGAGGCTTGGCAAACAATTGCTGGTCCCTCAACCGACCCAACACCAACCTGAGATGTTTCTCATGGTCCTCCTTACTCCTGGAGTATATTAGTATGTCATCAATAAGATGATTACAAATTCGTCCAGAAAATCTCGGAAGATACTATTCATCCATCTTCATGAAGGCTGCTGGTGCATTGGTCAGACCAAATGGCATAACCACAAACTCATAGTGGCCATACCTAGTTCTAAATGCAGTCTTCTTGATATCACTTGGTTCGATTGGAATCTGGTGATACCCTGATGCTAAGTCAATTTTTGAAAACCACTTAGCTCCCCTTAGCTATCCAACAGCTCATCTCTCCGAGGGTAATGGGTACTTGTTCTTGACAGTGACCTATTCAACCCTCGATAGAGGATCTATCCTTCTGGCCACGATCCTCTCCTTATCCTTACCACGACCCCTTTTTCTGGTATCGCATGTCTCCGCCTTGATCTCCACAGAACTCACACGGTGTGAGAGATCACAACGTTGATTACTGCACACGGATTCCAACCTTCATAATCGTTCTTCTTCTTCTCCTTTTCGTCCTGGATTTTGGCAGAGGTTTGGCCTTGTGTTTCTGACTGGATTAATTTTCGGTGCAGAGGGTCTTATAATTTTAGGGGAAGGCGTGTAACTTCTCTGGGCGGATCATGGAACGAATTTGGGGCCCAAAAACTGCCCAAAACCGCCAAACTGCCCATCCCACCCTTTCTGCCAAAACCGCCCCAACTGCTCTTTTGTACTGTGTGGGCTTCCTGGTACAAGGCCCATTTCGTCCTCCTGAAGCCCTGGGTTCACTTCCAAGACCCCGGGCCCTTTCTGGGTCAGGCAAGACCCCATGACCACCCATGACCCGTCCATACCGGCCGGGACCATAACACTTCACCGAGCTGAGATGAGCTGACCACTAGCTGCTCCAGCTGAGTGAGCTAGTCCATCAGCTCAGCTAGCTGACCTTCCTGGAGTGAGCTACCACTGAGCTACTCCTAGCTGGTTGAGCTCCTTCCAGCTGGTCGCGAGCTTCATCCGCGGATCGTTCAGCTGCCTAAACTCTTGTCCAGCTACTTAAGCTTCCAGAGCTACCCAAAGCTTACCCTAAACTTGGTTGAGCTGCCTCAAGCTGTCCTGAGCTGTTTTGAGCTTCTCCTTACTCTTTCCAGCTGTATTAAGCTCATTCCTACCTTTCCTTGGTAAAGTCTCAGCTTTCCTGATGCACTTACCTGCTTCCGGACATGATACCTCATGGTTAGACCTTAAGGCCTTGTGGTACATTTTCGTGTTACCATGGTCCGTCCCAACGATCCTGTCTAGGATCGGGGACATGACAGCGGTTGGAGCAAGGGTTTGTGGAGTCACATCACGATTGGAACTCTAAAACCAGTTGCTAGTGAAGAAGAAGGTTCAAGGGAGCTTGCCTGTAGCCGATCACATAAGGGACTCAAGATGACATGATGGTGCTTACCATGATCCAAGGGTCTCTAGATCCACCCATACTGGAGGCATACAGCTACTGCGACACACCAAAGGACCTGTGGGAGACATTCCAGAAGATCTATGGTAACACCTCCAATCTGAGCCGAGTGTTTGAGCTCAAGAGGGCCATAAACACACTGGTTCAAGAAGATGTTGAGTTCACCAAACACTTGGGGAAGTTTAGGGCCTTGTGTCCAAACTGGAGATGGCTTAGACCCAACACAATGGATCAAGACACTCTCATGGAGAAGGCGTGAACAGATCATGTGTTTGGGTTAATGTTGACCCTGAATCCAGCCTTCAACGATCGATCAAACACATATTGAGGTCCCTAAAGCTCCCAACTTTGGAGGAAGTATGTGCTCAGATCCAAAGGAGGAAGGGTCCTTGGGGTTGTTCGGTAGGTAAGAGGGAACTGTCCCTGGCTACCCAAGCTGAGGCTGTCCAAGCTAACAAAGCTATGTACAGCCTGATGAAAGAGAGGAGGTGAGGAAAGGAGGTTTGGACGTAACTGTGATCACTGCAAGAAGCCCGGTCATAAGAGGAGCCAGTTTGGATACTCCATCCCCATCTCAAGCCCGGTCAAGTTCATGAGGACCGTGATGCAAGAACTCACCTTTCCATCGAGCTAAGTGAAGCTGGTGTTCATCCGGAGCTGGTTCAACCACTCGTGAAGTAGAAGGAAAACCTTGACATCTCACCACAACTCCTTGAAGAACATGGACCATGAGCTAATCAGGAGGTCAGAAATTGATGCCCTCATCAAAGCTCTCAAGGAAATGGTAATGTATCTGGTAACCCTCTACGGTACTCCTATGCTGCTCATAGATATCTAGTATCTGATCATTTGAAAACTGAAAAATGACTCTCATATTGCTACATCTAGGTTGCTTAGAACCATGATCATTTAGAAAATGAATCGGCCTAGTTCCTATCATGCTCATAATACTAGTAAGCCTCTAGTTGTTGATTCATGAGCCTCTCACCATATGATTAGTGATGATAAGTTGATAAAAGATATAGAACCTGCTCATGGTCATGTAATGATTGCTAATGGTGATAGAATAGCAATAAGAGGAATCGGCAAGTTGAACCTTTTTGATAAGGAGTCTAAAGCTTTTTACATGCCTGAATTCAC
>CAJHQP010003312.1:0-69534 GCA_905132765.1 Moricandia arvensis
AACGACGTCGTTAGGAATCTCCGTGCAAAAACCCTCCTATGCTTTAGCCACTAGAGAAGAGGCGCAAGAGCTGAAGGAAGAAGAAGAAGAAAAAATGGGGAAAACAAAGAAAGAAGATCTGAATCAATTTCTGATCACTCATCTCAACACCATCTACGACACTCTCCAGGTAACTCTTTTTCTTATTTACTGTTTCTTAAAAAGTTTCTTCTTAAATGAAATTAGAATCGTAATTGGACACGAACTATACTAAACTTTTGTTTGCAGTTATTCGAACGAACAGCGTCTCCGACAGAGGAGAAAGTGAACTGGAACGATGTTCTTCAGATGTCTGATCACCTCACCAAACAAGCCACTATAGGTTTCTCTAAAAAAGAATTCTCTTTTCAGTTGATGCTGAAAGTTAATTTCTTTGTTTTTGATTTATTGATTCGGTAAACTTTGAAAATAGTGGGAATGCTGTGGAATGGAGGAGAAGCTCCAAAAGCTGAATCACTTAAGGAGACTATCGATTCTTACTTCAACGCTCTTCAAGGCTTCTTACTTTGTTGCCATGGTAGCACTGTTGGTGCTGGGTCAACGCTTTCTTCACTCATACATGTCTCTGTCAAGAAGATCGTTGATTCCAGCTTCAGATTGTTGCAGGGCTCTGTCTCCTTATACGGTATTACTTTACGTTTCTTCTCTTCTCGTTGTTCATATTCAAAACCCACAACAAGAAAGCTTAGATAGAATGTTCAAAGTCTCTTACTTTTACTAAAACACTCGAGATTTGTCCAATGTGTGATTAAGAGATAATGTTTTTGAATGTGGGAACTAGAGGGATCATATGAGAAGGATAAGAAGCCGTCTATTCCGCAGCTTTCAGGAGCAGTTTGGGAAGCATGCTCGAGTTTCAAGAAGATTCCTGCAACAAACATCACTGCCATTGGCAGGGCTATTACACAGGTTGCTGTTTCTATGAAGGATGTTCTTAGGGAGATGAAAGAAGTGAAACCAGCTTCTCTTTCACCTGAGGGTGAGGAGGCATCTGGTGATAACAACTCTGATAACGATGATGATGATGATGATTTAGGGAATGATTTGTCTCCTGAAGAAATGGAAGTTGCTCAAATGGTAGCTGAGATTGTGTCTGATACAATCATGGTGATAAAAGAACTCATCCGAGTTATCACCGGGATGATCAAGCTTGAGAATCCGAAAGATAACAGCGGGTTTGTGGACTCGCTTGAGAAGCTGCTGAAGCTTTGTAAAGGAACTGGTGATCAAATCGATGAGATTGGAGCTTGCGTTTATCCTCCACAGGAGATTGTCAAGATGAAGGAAGCGATGAAGATAATACAGGGAAACCTCGATGAAGTCGAGGCTGAAGTTGAGGGCTTGAAGAATTCTTCAGAGGCGTTTACAGGAGCTTGCAGGAAGCTAAGAAGCTCGATGAAACACATGGAAGCTGAGTTAGACAAGAGATTTGAGGATGAAGTAGTTGTTGAGATGCAGAATGTTACTCTCGGCAGTTAGAAAGTTTGGATTTTGCAAGGTTTCTTTACATTTTTGTGTGTTTTCTTACGGTGAAGTCGTGGACTTTTTGTTCCTGTTGGAAAGTAGCATTTATCTTTCGAACGTTCATGTAATATGTATTGTTCAATGTGTTGCATTACATCTACTAAACTTTTATAGATACGGAGCTTTAGATTTTGCTTTCGTATTTTGCCAAACTTGGAACAATGAGAACTTTATTTTGGAAATTAGATATTGTGAATAGATCGAAGGTTCTATAGACATCATCATGTGGAATCACGTCTATAGACTTTACAGAGAAGGACTATTAGGTCACTTCAAACAATGTTTCTTAAAACCGAATCCGATGGTATACCAATTTATGGTTATTGCTTCAACCTGTCAAAACCAACCATGGTTTTCTCTTTGTGTTAGACCATATTATAAACATTTGCTGTAAATTTCATTTCAATTAGGATCATAAAGGTAAACAGAGAACCGGACTTACCAGTTTTAATAGTGGTTTAAACTTCAAAGATTATTGAACAAAACCCAAACCCGGATGAGAAATTGAAAGAAGGTTTAACCGATCCGGTTTAGAGAAACAGTGAGCATGTGTCTGTCTGAATATAGCATGTGTCTTTGTTACAGTCATGTAATATGTATTGCTCAATGTGTTGCATTGCATTGCTTAGATTTTGCTTTCTATCTTAAAAACTTGAAGAAAAGAGAGTAGATTTCGAACATTCAATGGACGTGAACATGTGACTCTTAGCTAATTGCGTAAGACTTTTAGTGACAAGGACCATCACATGATAATGTTTTCCCAAACCGACTGCAATAGCAAACCGATGACATTTTTGGGTAATGGTTCAACCGGTCCAAACCTTATTTTGTATCACTATTTCATGAATATTGTACTTTGACTTGAGTCGGAAAGAATGAGCAGAGAACCGGATTTAACGGTTCTAATAGTGGTTTAAACTATAAAGATTTTAAACTAAATCCAGACCGGATGGGAATTGAGTGACGATTTAAACCGATCCGGTTAAGAGAAACATTGGGATAAACCCTTGTTTTTAGTAGCCTCCGGGAGATTTGATCGATCGCCGACGCCCACACGGTAGGGGGAGAGAGAGATGGCACAAGGCTTCGTGGAACATTAATGGCCGCTCCTCCTTCTTCTCTTCACGGATCTTTGAGGGTAAACCCAGAACACGATTCTCTTGCTCCTATGTGTTCCTCTCCGTCTCTTCAATGATCCTATGTCTCCGCCTCTGTCTCAGAGCTTCCAGATCCTTCTTCTCCACTTCCACTACCAACACCTCCACCAACACCGTCTCTAAGCTACGCTTCCTCTTCCTCTCATCCTCTCCTCTCCCTCCTCAATCACCAGAGTCCCATTACGCTAATCTCATATTGACTTCACACGGCTACAACGCTAAACCCAATCGCAATTGGTCTCCCAATCAGTTCCATCCCCTCCTCACCGACCCTGATCTCCTCACCAGAGTCCTCTACATGATCCGAGACAAGCCCGAGATCGCTTTCCAGTTCTTCAAGTGGCTACAAACCCAACGCGACGTCAAACACTCACTCCTCACCTTCGCTGCTCTGCTAAAGATCTTGGTTGAGAATGATCTCATGAGTAAAGCGTATTGGGTCGCTGAGAGGTGTATCGATCTCGGTATGCACGAAATTTACGATCTTTTGATTAACGGGAGTGTTGATGATGATAAAGGGATTACTTTTAGGATTCTTGATCTGTTGTTGTGGGTTTACACTAAGAAGTCTATGGTGGAGTGTTGTTTGTTGAGCTTTGAGAAGATGATTAGTGGAGGGTTCTTGCCTAGTGTTAGGAACTGTAACATTGTTTTGAGGGTTCTTAGGGATAATGGGATGGTTAATGAGGCTCAAGAGGTTTATAGGACGATGTTGGGGCACGGTATTGTGCCAACGGTTGTGACTGTGAACACTGTGTTGGACACTTGTTTCAAGGCGGGGGATTTGGAGAAAGTTCCGGAGATTGTGTCGGAGATGGAGAGGAGAGTTGTGCCTAATGTTATTACGTTTAACACTATGTTGGATTCTTGTTTCAAGGTTGGGGATTTGCAGCAAGTGACCAAGATTTTGTCTGAGATGGAGAGGAGAGAAGTTGAGGCTACTGAGGTGACTTATAATATACTGATTAATGGGTTCTCTAAGAATGGTAAGATGGAGGAAGCTAGGAGGTTTCTTGGAGATATGCGAAGATCTGGATTCCCAGTTACGGCTTATTCGTTTAACCCTTTGATTGAAGGGTATTGTAAGCAAGGCTTGTTTGATGAAGCCTGGGAGGTTGTTGAACTAATGCTCAGTGCGGGTGTTTCTCCAACCACAGCTACTTATAATATTTATATACGCGCGCTCTGTGAGTTTAAAAGAACAGATGATGCTAGACGGGTGTTACTTGGTATGGCAGATCCTGATGTTGTGTCTTATAACACTCTGATGCATGGATACGTTAAGTTTGGGAAAATTAGAGAGGCTTTTCTCTTGTTTGGTGAGTTGATAGTTAGGAACATCAGTCCCAGCGTTGTCACTTACAATACTCTAATGGATGGTCTTTGCGAGTCAGGGGATTTGGTAACTGCTCAGAGGTTAAAAGCAGAAATGTCCAGGCAGAAGATAGATCCTGATGTTAAGACGTACACGACTCTTGTAAAAGGATTTGTCAAGAATGGGAATCTATCCATGGCTACAGCAACTTATGATGAGATGTTGGAGAAAGGGATTAAGCCTGATCGATATGCATGCACTACAAGGATCGTGGGTGAAATGAAGCTTGGAGATACAGACAAAGCTTTTCGTCTGCAAGAAGAGATGGTGGCTAAGGATCATAATGCTAGAGATCTGATCACATATAACGTTTGTATAGATGGACTCTGCAAGGTTGGGGATCTGGAGAAAGCGATTGAGTTTCAGCGAAAGATTTATAGAGATGGTCTCGTCCCTGATCATGTTACTTACACCACGGTTATTCGTGCTTATTTGGAGAAGGGCAGGTTTAAGATGGCCAAAGTCTTGTATCAAGAAATGCTGAGGAAAAAGTTATCTCCCTCTGTGATTACCTACTTTGTGTTGATTCACGGTCATGCCAAAGTGGGAAGGCTACAACAAGCCTTCCAGTATTCCGGCGAGATGGAAAAGAGAGACGTTCGTCCCAATGTCATTACGTGCAACGCTCTTCTACATGGCATCTGCAAAGCTGGTGAGATAGATGAAGCTTACAGATACTTCCGTAAGATGGAAGAAGATGGGATTCCACCGAACAAATACAGCTACACTATGCTTATAAACAAGTACTCTGACCTCGGTAAATGGGAAGAGGTTGTCGAGTTGTATAAAGAGATGCTAGATAAAGAGATTGAGCCAGATGCTTACACACGTTGGGCCTTGTTCAAACATTTGGACAAAGACCACGTATCACGAGAGATTGAGTTCCTTGAAAAGATATTACGCAGTTGACGAGGAAGCAAAGGTGTTGACTTTGCATGAACATATTTTTCTTGGAGCTGGCCGGTTTCGTCCCTGAGTGCATATGGTTCAATTTTACAATTACTATGCACAAAAGTCTTGTCGATGGCTCAGCTTGGTTGGTATGTACACAACTCTTCTCTTAGCTTTCACAAAGACTTGTGCATTGTTTATGATACTGGCAGCTTCTGCTTCAGGGAGGAAACGGAGCTCTGAGCTATGGCCGGAATCAATCTAATGTTGTTGAAGCTCTTTTAACTCACTCTTACATGCAACTATGGCACTATCATAGTACACAGCAGAGGCAAGAAGAATAGGAATAAAGATGACACATAAAATGGTGTTGTTTGCAAAAAGATTCATTGTGTATTTGTTTAATTCTTTGAAAACATTTTTGTGGGGGAAAGAGAGAAAGTGTGAAACACATAACACTTCATTGTAGGACATTTATAGGAAGAAAGTTAAAGTAACAAGGCTCTGCTCCTCTCAACACTCTTGAGCATGTTTTAGGTAAACATTAGAGTCACTGCTCTGTGCTCTCTCTCTCTCTTTCTCTTTTGTAAACTTTCTGTCACACATTCTTCTTTCTATCATTCTCTCATGATACCTGGTCATTTTTGTTCAAATCACATTCAAAGCTATTTTTATCTATTTGCAGCAAAGACCAAAAAGTAAAAACGTTTCTAAAACCTGAGTTTTCACCAACAACATTATACAGGTTTGTTGAATATTTTAACTATAATTTATTATTTCATTACCATTTATTGTGAGCCGAAAATTCATTTTTTAACAATTTTACTTGCACTATTTTTTTTTTTGCAAATATTTTTATATTTAATCTGTAAAAAACGCTAAACTAATAAGTTTCCACATTTTTTTAGAATTTAAATACATTTTTTTATCAACCATTTTAAAATAATTTAGAGAGATTATTTTCAATAATAAGATTTTCAATTAACTAATTAATGTTTCTAAAAATAACAGTGGTCCCACCATTTTTTTCTTGTAGTTTATAAAGACAAATGTGAACCCTAACCCCCCAGACAAACCATCATCAGGCACCAAACGTAAACCCTAGAATGACCATCGCCTCTCTCACCTGAATGTGTCAATCTAACTCAGCTCTAGATCTATGGCTCT
Source organism: Moricandia arvensis (assembly GCA_905132765.1). NCBI lineage: Eukaryota > Viridiplantae > Streptophyta > Magnoliopsida > Brassicales > Brassicaceae > Moricandia > Moricandia arvensis. The sequence continues at coordinate 6,154 of CAJHQP010003312.1, forward strand.
CGATTCTTCAGGCAAACAACCTCGACGACCCTCCTCCCAAACCCGCAACGCAAGATTGAAGCTTCGGAGAACCCCTAAGGAAGACCACGAGCCTGAGAACTATGAGGATCTACCGTTGGATTTCAGCGCGGCTCTGTTCAGCTCGCTCGAGCGCTACTTGCCCGATAAGGTTCTCAATTCCACAAGAATCGAAAAGGCTCGTCTCATGAGTGAGCTTCTTCATAGTTACTCCCCTGACAGTGAGCGAAAACGGGTAAAGTTTCCATCTTTTTTTTCTTCTATCTCTCTGTTTCTCCTTAGTTCGAGCTTTTGTTAACATTGTTTCTTCTTCTTGGGAGCAGATTCAGAGGCATAGAGAGTATAGGCAGAGGATCTTGTCTTCTTACCAGGTAAAGTTTCTATCTTTTCCTTCTTCTGGATTGTGTTATTGAATCTTGCTTGTGGTTCATCTGATGTTCCAGCGTCTGCATGGAGATATCTATACTCTTGACCCTGCTAGCTTCTTTGTACCTTCGTTTCTTGATGCTGTTAGTCAGTCGTCTGAGGAGAGGTTTAGAAGTACTATTGTTCGATCTGCTCCTGGGATTTACACTTTCGATATGCTTCAGCCACGGTTTTGTGAAATGTTACTAGCAGAGGTATATGAAATTGAGTTAAAAAGTCTTCGTTTTTTCTCTCTATGTTGTGGCTATCAGATTTCAGATTCTAACTTGTTTGCTCAGGTTGAACATATGGAGAAATGGGTGTATGGTTCAAGATCCACAATAATGAGGCCCAATACTATGAACAGATTTGGTGTTGTCCTTGATGATTTTGGATTTGAAAGCATGCTGCAGAAGTTGGTTGATGACTTCATTAGTCCTCTATCTCAAGGTTTAGCATTCTACTTGTGTTTGCCAAAGTTCATTATATTCGGATGTCCTTATGGGTTTGGTTTTTGATGTTCTGTCAGTTTTGTTCCCGGAAGTCTGTGGAACCGGTTTAGATTCTCACCATGGATTTATTGTTGAGTATGGAAAAGACAGGGATACTGATCTTGGTAAGTAATGGGAAGCTCTGCTATGGTCTCTTTATTGGTTAGTTTGATTTGGAGTGGTGAGAACATCTAAAACTTGCTTTCTTGATTTTAGGGTTCCATGTGGATGACTCCGAGGTTTCTTTGAATGTCTGCTTGGGTAAACAATTTTCTGGTGGGGAGCTTTACTTCCGAGGTGTGAGATGTGATAACCATGTGAATTCCGACCTTGGTGAAAATGTATTTTACTAATGTTGTCTCAACCTCAGAGATGTTTCTACATGATTATAGTGAGCTTAAAAGATAGCCTGATATCAACTCATAAGATTCTTAACTAATTCTTTCTGTAGGAAAATTTTGATTACTCTCATGTACCTGGTCGAGCCATTCTTCATCGTGGACGTCACCGCCATGGTGCTAGAGCTACGACTTCTGGACACCGAGTCAACTTGATTCTGTGGTGTAGAAGGTAAAAGCCTCTCACACCGATCTTCCCATTTAACTAAAGTTTCTAAAAATGCTATACATTAGTGTGTATTCATCAGCCAATGTCTTTGCATATGTTTCTTCATGAACCGTTAGTTTTGTTCATGGGGGTTTTCAGATTTCCTTGTCTTTGTCATGTATAGCTCAACTTTTCGAGAGATGAAGAGTTATCAAAGTGATTTCTCAAGTTGGTGCGGAGGATGCAAACTTGATAGACAGAATAGGCGACAAGCGTCAGTTAAAGCAACTATGGAGGTATATCAATGCTGCATTATAGATGATGATATTTTGCAGGCAATTGTTTTCTTTTCCTTATGTGGTTGTTTCTATTCTCTTTTGTGGGGTAATTTGCAGTTGCTAAAGAGAAGAACAGCAGAGAAGACGCTTGTTGAGCTCTCTGCAACACCACCTGCCGACTAAACTGTGTGATGTCAAAAAAAAACTATGTTCTTGTATCATCATTTAGGTGTCTTGTGTATATAGAGGCAATGGAAACACTTTGTTTGTACACATTAACATTAAATTTTGTCACGTTTTTTTCAGATTTTTGTATCAATAAGTGAAGCCAAATGAAAACACAGTTCAGTCTTTCCTATTGATATTATTAACTGCAGAGTTTGAGAATGTGGAAACATTTTGAGTGAAAATGTATGGATCTGGTTATGAGCAGGAGAATAAACTTAAGTTACTTCACCTAGCTGATGAGGTCTCTGAAACTGCGAGAGATTAAATGGTGGCTCTACCTTTCTGCTCAATCTAAAAGGAGTGAAAGTAGAGGCCTGAGTTGTTGCAATACGATGAACGAAGGTTATGAAACATAAAGATCAGTACATTGCCCCCATTGATGAGCCGATCCTTTACAACATTTACCAACATTTTATTTTGTTTTATTGCCTTTTGGTAATTTAACCAAAAATCAACTTAAATCACCTTTGCTGAAGTATTTTTGGGGTCTTCAATGTCCCCTTTGGCTCTCTTTAAGCGTTTTATGCAACTTCTTAGCTTGAGTCAAAACACACTCTTGGTCGAACAAAGCTGACACAACCGCTACTCCTTTTAGATTCGGCTCATTGATTCTCATAACAGACTCAGCATTTGAGATTCCAATGCCTCCAATGGCAACCACAGGTAACTTTGATGATTTACATACTTCTTTGAGTCCATCAAGTCCTATGGTACGATTGTTGGCTTTTGTGTTCGTTGGAAAAACTCCTCCTGACCCGATGTAGTCCGCACCATCTTTCCATGCTTGGTGGGCTTGTTCTTGTGTCTTACATGAGACACCTATGATCTTGTCCGGACCAAGAAGAGATCGTACTAGATCAACAGGCATGTCTGATTGGCCAACATGGACTCCATCAGCATCACAAGCAAGGGCGATGTCGATCCTGTCGTTTATCAGCAAACAAACTCCGTTGGACCGGCATATGTCTACACATGATTTTGCTTCTTCGAGAAACTCCCGAGTTTCAGCTTCTTTCTCCCTGCAAAGGCACTGAGATGTCATAACAGGCTTCCATGAGAGAGGGAAACAGACAGAGTTGAATCCACAAATAAAGATGTTAAAACCTCAGCTGTATGATTGTGGCTCCTCCTTCTATTGCAGCTTTCACGGCATCCACAATGGATCGGTTCCATTTTTTGTTCATTCTAGAATCTGTAACAGCGTATAGAAACAGGTCATCTGGATTGAATATGCTTTGTCGATAGCTTTGAAGATCCTTCTTAAGAGCCAAAAAGTGGTCAAAGGGTCCTTGCATCCCACCGCCAATCACAATGTCTTTGCTATAGTTTAGGGCATTATCCACAAAGCGTTTAGCCACCTGCAAACATCAGAGCGGTCCCGAACATGAGATTAACCTTGTTAATACAATAATCTATTCCAAAAACAGATATTCTCAAGCAAAAAGTACTGTTTCCTATCATATATCACAGGGAGCCATGGAGCACACAATACTATGAGAAGAAAAGTTTTTCGGTAAAGAAGTATACCTTCACGGCTGAGAGCATGTTAGAGCCTTTAGCAAGCTCTGCTGCAATACATGAAGCCAAAGTGCAACCAGTCCCATGAGTATTTCTTGTAGTTATGCGAGGAGAATGGAGTTCATGAAACTCGTTGCCTATAAAAGAATGGTCCCACATGTATACAAGTTAAAGTCTATCAAGCTTCATCAAGAAAGAACAATATAAGAATATCATTTTGGGGAAGACCGTTGAGCTGTGTCATACCATCAAAGTAAACATCTACTGAATCTGATGAGTCAGGAAGATCACCACCTTTGACAAGTACAAATCTGAATTAAGTGAAAGAACAAGTGGATCAACATCACACAACACATATCAATCAAAACTAAAAAGGAAGAAACTTTATATCCATATAACTGCCAAGGAACCACAAGCAAAAGGATGAGAGTAAATGTAAAACCTAGGACCCATTTCATGCAACGACTTTGCTGCAGACCGCATCTCTTCAACAGTCTGGATCCGAAGACCACCGAGTAAAGCAGATGCTTCTTTCACATTAGGGGTTATAATGTCAGCAAGTGGAAGCAATCTCTCTCTGCAATTAGAAAACCATACTAAGATGACTTAACACAAACATAGAACTAAAAAATGTTTTTACCGAAAGATGGAGAGGATAGAAGAACCAGCAAGAACATGCCCACTAGTTGACACCATCACAGGATCAACAACCAAAGCTACCTTGTTCAAAACAAACTACATTAACCATTGAAAGACACAACCTTTCAAATCTAAAAAAAAAAAAAACAGAACAACAAGTGAGTATGTGTTTCGGTTCCTCTACCACGAACTGGATACTCTGAAAGACTCTGAAGAAGAACTTCAACGATTTCAGGAGAAGGAAGCATCCCAGTCTTCACCTGTGTGAAGTCATCATCATCATCATAAGAGAACAGAGGAAGACAGAGAAAGAGAGAGTAATCAAGAGCTTACTTACAACGTCGATTTCGAAGTCAGAAAGGACTGATTTTAGCTGCTCGGAGACGAAGTCCGGAGGGAGAAGATGAACAGATTGAACACCTCGTGTGTTCTGAGCTGTGACGGCGGTTATGACGGAAGCGCAATAGACACCACGAGCCGCGCAGACTTTGATGTCGGCTTGGATTCCTGCTCCGGCGCCGGAATCTGATCCTGCGACGGTTAGTACCTGCGCAACTTTTCTGACGGTCTCCGTCGTTGTCGTTGTCATTGAAGCCGTCGTGGTTTTCCAAGTCACCGGCAAACTCCTAATCCCTCCCAAGCTCTGCATTTTCGTTCCCTTTTTTTATTTTACTCTTATTTAATTTCATTTTACTTTATAACCAAGTTAGAAAAAAAGAGGTTTAAGACTGACTGCTTTATTATTTAATTTATGAAAATTATTACATTAACGATTTTATAAGTGGCAGTTCTGTCTGTTTCTACGAAAAACATGACATATTTGCACCGTCTGAAACATTTTACAAAAGCATTTATAATTATACCTAATGGTTTTATTTGCATCTTTAAAACTTCATGATGTGATTAAAAAAAAGAAAAAAACTTCATGATGTAGAACAGCTAATTAAACTCTAGTCAAACCATTGGAACAATCAGATTTTCACATATTTTTTTAGACTTCTTTTTCTAAATAAAATAAGTAATTCCCCATTTTCATGATCTTCCTAATCAACCTACGTAATTTCATTACACAAGTAAATCACTTTTGTAATGATGCCATCAATGAACTATGTCCAAAACTAAATCACGAATCTCTGCGTGGTACATTGATACTTGTGGAAGTCCAGGAGAAAGAGAATAAATCAATACATAAATACATTGATAAATTTGAAAGCAAGCTATATATAATTGATATTAACACAATATTTACAACGTTTCAGAATACAGTAACACAAATAATAAGGTATTCCAACACTTTATTCATTCGTACACTACACACTAAGAGCGAGAAGAGAAGAGACCAATTCAAAGCCGTTTTTGTTTTTACAAATCAGCATGTATGCATTATTGCATCATCATCATCATCAAATCATAAAGCAGCTTATTTATTACATCACACGTGTTATTATAATAACTATATAATATATACAAATAGCTATACAATGTTACCAGAGTGGTGCTTCAATGTTGCATGAGACGAGTCAGCCATGGACCATGAACTCTGACCGAGACACAAGCCACAACTCCAACAACTCGAGCTGTCTCTAAAACCCTCTCTTTCAAACCACCACCACTTCCTCCTACTCCCACTTTCTTCATCTCTCTCTCCACCAACCTCTTTCCAGTTTCACCATTCCCAGCCAATAAAACTCCTCTCAGTGCTTTGTATATACAACCTGTAACTCTCTCATACACTGTGTTACCTTCTTCCAAACTCTTCCTCAACAATCCTCTCATCATCATCTTCTTCTCTTCGCCTTCTTCACTCATTGTTGTCTCAACTATCTCCATCAATCCTGCTTCCTCCTTCCCATCTAACAGATCCAACAACTTCTTTGCCATGCTTTCTGTTTCGGTTTCGCTCTTCACTACTCTCTCACTCGCTAGCATTTGTCGCCAAATGAGCAAGCTGCGTAACACAAGTATTCCTTAATCGTGTAAAGAGTCTCTATAATTTCTATAATGAGTCTTGACATATATATAACCATCATTCATACCTTGTGGTTACTACAGTTATCTTCTGAAGTTCAGCTTGAGTTCCCCTCAAGCGAGAGAGGTTGAGCAGAAAAGTTTCTGGTAAAACTTGTAGAGTTAAACCAGACACCTGACTTACCAGCTTCAACAATCCAAGCCTCACTGTCAAATCAACTCTTTCTCCCTTGCATTCTAACAATTGACCTTCTGAACCAAAACATATGTAAACATAAGTTCTGTAATCTAAAAATAAATTTGTATACCGAGTTGATGCATCAATCAAAGCGACAACAAAAACCTGCAGTGTCCGTAACAGTTGAATGTGATGCGGTATTGACCGGGGACAGAAAGCTTCCACCTGTTTTGAGAGATATTCCCATGGAGGATCTCTCAACTACATTCAAAGCTGAAAGCATACTGGTGTGTTCTTCCCACTCATCTTTGCAAGACGAGAGAGTTGATATCCACCTCCGTGTCGCTGGTAGTGAATTGTAAGCTTGGGTGGAAGGTCCATAACGCTTTTCAAAAGCTTGTGTAAGGTAATCAAAGCCTGCTGGCCCTTTCAAGAAGGGTTTCATCATTGTTATGCGCCCAAGGCCTATCTCTCGCTTAAGTTCCTGTTAAGTGGACAAGCATAACAAAAAAGATTTCAGTGTTTTTGTTTTTTCTTTCCAAAGCTAATGTTGATGAAGAGAAAAAAGCTTGGGGATACAGACCTGAATCTGCTCAAGAATGAAGCGGATCCCCTTGACTATTGCTACAGCATGGAGGTTACCAGACTCATCTTTAGCTTGACACAACCTGTGAAGTTCCTCGAGTAAACTCTGGTGGGTGCTTTCATTCTCACGGTCATTAGCTGGGGCCGAGAGTTTCCGCAGAGTAGCCAATGCAAACTCAAGCATCTTTCCAAGGTAATCGATATCCAAGGTGCCGGAGTTAAGCAACTGCCAATAAAAGAAGATAAGAGAACCACACATCTTTTTACCAACCTAAAGAGATTAGTAGACTAATATAGGACCAGAAGAGATGATACAAACCTGTGAGAGAAGGTCCACATCAATAGTTTCAGTTATTTCTACTCTCCAGCTATCTGGCACCATTTGGCAAAGTTCATCCCTCACTTCTCTCATAAGGTTAGAGATGCAACTATAATCTGGCTCCTCTAGTTTCATTGATTCCATTACATTATCCCAGAAAGCTTTCTCCATAGTCTCCTTTATCTTCCTCTGCGTCACACATTTTAAAAATCAATGCTGAGAAGAACCTTGTAATTAAGTTACTTCAATTCAAGGATAACAAACCTTTAGACTGTCCTCTTCATCCTTGACACTGGATCCACCAGGAAACTTGAAATTCCAATCGTGCAGGAGCTCGTTGACAATCAACTCATTCTGTTTTGAAACCTCGTCAGCAGTTTCATTACTGACTCTGGAGGGCCCAGATGAGGTTGATGTATCATCCTTAAATAAAGAACGAGCAACACGTTTTGATCCTCTACTAGCTACGGTATCTTTACTTGTGCTACTTGAACTAGACTGATTTTGAGATGAAGCTTGGCTTGGAGAAAAGAAACATGCGAGCTGATGAGCCATAGGGCTTCCATTCTCCTTGGCCTCAAAGTACTTTGATCGTGTTTCCGACAAGGCACTTTCCATGCGCTCAACTCCTGCATTCCCACTCAAGTGCCGCACTTTCTCCGTTAGAAGTTCTTGATCTTGTGTTACCTGGTAAGACAACATCACATCAAAGAGATGCAAGCTGCCAAAGATTAAAAGGGAAATAAGAGAGAGTTGAGCTAACAAACCTGAATCTGAATTGCTTTCTTGTCATGAGTGAGCATAATGTCATCTCCTTCTGGAGTTATCTTGCATTTCTGAATCATGGAAAGCTCAAGCTGACAAGCTGCTCTTACCAAGTCATCTTCCAACAACCGAGCATCCTTAACTTTCCAAATCACAAACGAATTCAAAAAGAAACACCATGCCTTATCAAATAAGTCCAACTGAGATCTCAAGGTCCGAAGCTTTGGTTCCCCAACAGACAACTTAACAGGACCTTCTTTAATAACTTTTATCAATAACTTAAACTCCCTCACGAACCCTTTCGCTGACTCATTAAGAGCAGCCTCTTGATCACCTTGACCGTTAAAGACAGCGTCTGGATGACCAACTATCATAAAAGCAGACAGAACCACTCTAACAGGATACCTCAACATCTTCGCAGATGTCCCAGCCACACTCCTAGAGGGAGTAACTTTCTTTCCTTTCCTGATCCTCAGATTGCTTGGTGTCATCTTTCTCCTTGGAGTTGCAACTCTTCTAAGAAGGTGATCAATGTTATCCATTATGGACGGTTGAGAAGCAGCGGTGACATTTTTAGAAGCTTCTAAGCGAACTTGAAGGCGATCAAGCAAAGAGTTAACAGCTTTAAGAGTAGCAGGCGACCCAATTAGCACCGCAAGTTGTTCAAACGGCAGTGACTCATTAATCTTCAAAGCATCATAATCTTTAGCCAAGTCCAAGGTTGTCCTCTTCTGACTCACAAAGCACCTCCAACACCTAATAAACAAAAGATGTAAGGGAGACCATTAAAGGAAACAGAGAATTGAGTAGTGGTTTATAACTACCTTGACAGCTTCCTAGAGAGAAGATCACCATCTTGCTGCATCATATCGCAGTAGAGACTAATGGAATCACGCTGTCTTCTTCTCTGACGAAGAAACTCCGACCTATGTCTCTTTGCCTGAATTGTCAAACGTAAGATCAAGAAACAGAACAGAATTATAGAAACCAAAGATCAAAGCTTATGTAGCTTGTTACCCTTTGCAACTTGTCTTCAAGTTTGTCCCTCATTTTACTTCTCTCCATCTCACGCTGATTAGAAACAGAGTTGGCAACGTGGCGTACTTGCTGGACACGAGCACGTGCTTTCTTCTTCTCAGCTTCAAGCAACCCCAGCCGTTTCTTCTCAGCAGCTACACGTTTCTGATTAATCGAAGCACGAACACGCTCCTTATACTTGCTCTCTCTCGCCATCCTCCTCATCATCGACTGAGACGTCCTCTCCTTAGCCGACGCCCTCTTCTGATGAGAAGCCTTGAGAATCCTCATCCTATTGGCTTCAGCCTTTTGCACACGAGACTCCACTTGAGTCCCAAGCTTCACACGTTCCCTCTCAGACCGAATCTCAACGCTCGTCTTCGCCGCTTGACGTAACTCATCTAGTCTCGCTAAACGCGTCTGCGCTTTAGCAAGAATCTCCAATCTGTAATATTGACAACACAATCAATCAATACAGAGACAGAGAGACAAGGATCAAGTGAAAGACTTTAACTTTAAATCTTACCTCTTCTGTTCAGCGGCGAGGAGTCTCGCTTCGATTCGTTGGCCAAGCTCTTCATCACAAGATCGTGATGGGCTTCTAGGTTTGGCACGAGCCTTTCTCACAACGTTGTGATAGAATTGCTTCAAGTACATAACACAAAGATTCCAAACGAAACAAAAAAAGACAAATTAAATATAGAAATTAAGACAGAGCCTGGCTTTAACTTAATCGGGTAAGAAACAAAACAAAACCTGTCTACGAAGATGGGCATGGAGAAGCTTGTCTTCAATATCTTGAACAGAAGGTACTGTCTTGTTACTTGATTCAGACAAAAGCCTCTCACGAATCCTCCGAGGAACTCTCGTCGTCACCGCCGGTGGAATCTCCATCTCGATTCCGATAGCGATCGCTTCTCCTCGATCTTTCTCCTCCATCACTGAACCGATCTCGATCAGAACAACAACAACAAAAAGTAGAATTTGAGTTGCTTTGTGTTTCTTCTTCTTGCCAAAAAAAAAAAGAGATTCGGTTTTAGTTTTAGTTTTAAAATAAAAAAGAAAAAGAAATAAAAAGTCTGTTTGGTCACAAAGCGATGCCTTGTGGATCGAAACTATTAAAGCGTAGTTTGTTTGTCATTCAAAGGTTATCTCATAACTCGACACCTCAGCGTAGAACCTAACCGTGTTTAATTTGTATTTGAAAAGACGATTATACCCTTTTGTTGTAGACGCCACCTACTTCTCTCGAAATGATTTGATTATACTTCTTCTAGCTTCTACCAATAATGCGAGTATAATGCTTACAAAAGATTAGGAATATAAATAGTAATATTGTTTTTTTTTACCCACATTCTCACATGATCTAATAAAATAAAATTAAAAAAATGTAAATTATCGACAGCTTATCAGATTCTGAGGTACATCAACCGATCAACGTGGATCAAGTTCCATTCGTTCTTTCGTTTACGACAAGAAGGTTGTTTGTTTTTAAATATAGAAAAGTTTAGAGTGTGGAGAAAAGCATGATATAATTGCAAGTAAGCTATAAAGAAGATCGAAGTGGTGTAACTATAAAATAATGGTATATAACATGCCATGTTGTACCATATTGCCATATACGTAACGTTCATAAGCAAACTTTGCTTATGATTTCTGTCATATTTTCATTTGTAGCATCGTCATTTATTAGATCTTGACATGTTATTATCATAGTAACCTACCGATCGTAACTCATAGTCATTACTTTATTTATATGAACAAATATATGTTGATGCGATGTTCGCTTAAGTGTTTAGTGAATTGATTAGGGACAAAACATATCAGAAATCTCGTTTATAGGAAGAGTAAATCCGGATTGAGAAAGAGAGTACATATAAGACACATACTATTATTGAACCGAGTTTGTTAAACTAAAAGAATCGAAGTTGTTAGCAGCGGCGGATCTAGGAAAGTTTTTAGCTGGGAGCACACTATTTATAATAACAAAAACAATCATGAACTGGGGCACTTCTTATATTTGTTCACTAAACTACAAACAATTTAATCAAATGTGTATACGTTATTCAAGAAAAAATAAATACAGTAGGGGACATGTGACCCCGTAGCGGTACACATACGTCCGCCCCTGGTTGTTAGTTTATTTTTTTAAGTCTCTTTATTAAAACTTTGTGAAGAAAAAGTGAGTTCTTTCTTTCTTTCACCGATTGAACTCTTTTTTTATAATCCAAGAGCGGTTCAGATACGACAAAAGATAGTTTGTCATCCTTGTTTCTAAAATCATATATTCGATCATGTCAAATGAGATCATTCTAACAACCCGTCCCGTGGAATCTGAACTCACAACGCTGCAGTGCACCGACCCTAACTTCTTTCATGTGCAGTCCGTCGTACATGTAGGTTATTGGTGAAATTCAAATCCCCGACTTCATTCTTTAACAATCTCCTCACAGGACAAACTGTTACCATGTCCCAAAGCATTTAACGTCGATCAAATTGTATATCATTAACACTTGTTGATCAATTAAGCACGCTCCTCTTAAAGTATGAGTGCGAGCTCTTCACATTACTTTTTCATTGTGAGGTTTTATCTTCTAGCAAATTGAGTTTTATTTGGCTTCAAACTTTGGAATTAAATGAATCTTTTTGGAACTATGCGAGACACACTGATAAGAGTGAGAAGTTCACCTCCAACAATATACTCCATCTGTTTCTTAAAGAGTGTCATTTTAACATTTTTCACACAGATTAACAAAGTTATTGGAATGCGTTATATTCTTATTAATTACACATATTCAACCAATAAGATTATTAGAAACTAAAATTATTTATAAAATCAATGCATTTGCAATTAATATTCAGCTCAAAATTGCATTGAAATTCTAAAGTGACACTTTTTGTGTAACAAGAAAAAAGTGCTAACGTGACACTTATTTAGAAACAGAGGGAGTATAGTTCTATTAATTTTTCTTTCAAAATCAAGTCTTTTGAGAATTTCTTAGTAACCTGAAGTTGATTTTCAGTTTCTTTATGAAAGAGTATTATACGTCATTCAATCGGTATCACCATGAAAATGGATAAGACGTTAAGGAAGTTTGAGATTGAGATAATAACTTTAATCAAGGTGGATACAATAGTCAAAAGTCGTAATCTTCAATGTTGACAAAGAAAAACTAGCAAAGTGGTTCAATTAATTTATTACAAGTATTATAAACGTGTAATAAAATTGATACATGATATGGACATCTGATCTAATATCATTCACTCAATTTATGAAGGGGAACATAACCAAAACTCAATGATATCATCACTAAAGAAGAAGGAGGATTATTAATTGGCAACTTGGCTTTGAAGGTTATTCCACCAATTGGTTCTACCAAAAGATTCGAGCATTGAGCCTTTGAGTAACACATTGGTCTCTCCCTTTGATTGGAAGCACGTGGTATAGAGATCGTAACGCTTCAGTTTCAAATGACTTTTGTAAACTTTTATGATCATATTGATTAACTTTATACTAGAACTAGCATAAACCCGCCTTACAGGCGGATAATCAAAGTATCAAATTAATATAAATATAAATATATTATAAATACGAAATTTATTTTGAATAAAACGTAACATATTTTCATCATTTATTGTCTAAGGTTTTACTATTTCTTTAATTGTTTTTTGAAATTATATACTTATTTAACCTTTAAAATCTTATTATATAAAGAAATGTTATTCTCTCCAGGGCCCTCCACGTTATAAAGTCGAAGCATGTTGGTGCGACACGTGTCATCTATTTCAAAACGATGCGTTTCGTTTTTTAGATATTGAGTTAGCATTATTTGGACTTTATTTCGTTGGGCTCCTGATTTAATCATTAGAAGAAGGATGGTACTAAAAACACTTCTTGCTCTTTATCTCATTACCGAGCTTACATTTTTAATGGCCCAACACTAATATTCAGGTTAACCATGCTCAATACTCTTCTTCTGCCATATCTTAATGACTTGACCTATAGTTAGACCACATTGAGAATTTGTCCTTGAAATAGCGCATGTGGCCGTGGAAATCATGTACAACACGATACAAATGGGAGTTCACATGCTGATCTTTTACTTAATGATTGGATAAAAGTGGGATGTGGCTAAGTTCTTATGTTTCTACTACTCAGTGATAACAAGCTTCATATATTTCACTCTATATGATATGATGCTTGTGGCCTTGACACCAAACTATCAGATCGCTAGGATCTGCATGTCCTTTTCCTTAGTCTCTGGAATCTCTTCTCCGGTTTCCTAACCCCAAGATCGGTAACAATCTTCATCACCTTACATAATCAATAACAAAAAGAATGTATTTAACTTATAAGTTTAGATACGTAGCAAATACTGATAGGGTGGAGATGGTACTACTAGGCAACACCAGCGGCTTGGACTTTGTACGGTATCATCACATCTTAATAAGGAGACGAATATTATCAAGTGCTGGTGTCGGAGACGTGAGCCTTAAAACTTTGCCGAAAATGGGGTTCTCGAACATGACTTCTTACGAGTTCTAGCTACTGTCCAGCTGTCCACATATGATGGATATTGCTCTTTGACTTTGTCTTTGTTTATCTTAACAAGTTCTTCAACTTTAGAACGTGAAGGAGAATAACCTTTGTAGCATGTTTTGAAATTGTTGGATCATGTAACTTTTCTTTTACTATATATATATATTGTTTCTATTTGGTTAGTAACAAAAACAATAATAACAGTTTACGTTAACAATATTATACTTCTCATAGGAAATAATATTTTTCTTCCAAAACTACATAAATGTACTATGTACTGTTGTTATATATATGTAAAGTTATACCTTCTCAGACAATAAGAGGACAAGACATCAATTTAGGTTTAACATATTTATTAATCTATCTTATTGTTTACACCAAATCTTTTAAAAAACATTAAATACTTCATAAATAATTTTTATAATGATTCATCTTCAGTTCAATTAATTTTTTGCCATCAATATGTTAACAAATATACAAAAAATATTTTTCCAAAATTCATGAAATAATATAAAAAGTACATAAATTTATCGTAATTTTAATATTATTGTGACATCATATTTACATACAAAAAACTAAACTTATGAAGTTTATTAAAATTCTAAAAAATAAATTAAAGAAAGTATTAGAAAAAAAATCCATTATCCCAAATTAAAAATAAGAGGAGTTTAACTACATGATAAATAATAATTTATATATATCTTCATAATCTTTATTGTTACTTGAGTATTTTCCATAAAATATAATCTTATTTTAATTATAAAAACTAACTACATTGAACAAGAACATTAAAAATGATAGTATTCACTTACAGAAAACTAAAAAATATTAACTTTAAAACTGTAAAAACTAAGAAACCAATAGAAAAATAAAAATAAAACCAAACAATTTACATAATAATAGACAAATAACTTCGCTTCAGAAGTCATAAATTACTTATGCATCGACGGTGGCTTCTTTAAAACTAGACAACTATCTTAAACGAATGAGATATTTGAAATATAATATTATAACTATACATTTAAGTGTTAATTTATAATATAAACAATTGATTCACATTTTTAATATTTTATTCAGCTTTTCAATATCTTATTCAGCATGACAAAAACCTTAACGAAATGCAATCATGTAATGCCCAATCCATTCATACAAATGAAATTTATGAGAATCATGAATCTCTTCTATACAGCCTAAAATAAAGCAACCCACAATTAACCAATTAATTATGAATTCATAATTATAAAAAGAAACAAATAACATGAACACCACCATCTACACCTCATACATCCAATATAACAAACAATCTATTAATATAAACACAAACATTAAAATCATACATAATTAATCTTAACACACATAATCTTTAATCTTTGCACATCCTAACATTTTTAAAACCATAATCGTTATCATACACTTTTCTTACAAAAACTTATAATAAAATACATGCAAGGAAATATACAAATATATAGTTACATACATCAAAAGTATAGGATATCCTGCGCGTAGCGCAGGCCGGCACTTGTGTCATCGTATTGTCAATATTTCTTAGGACTTTGACAATGTCAAATAAAAATTAATACTCTGAAAGCCGAGATTAAAAGACCAGTTACTTACAACTTTGTTGTAATCTATATATCACCATTAACATTGTAGGTGCAAATTGATAGAGTTTAGGTAAAAGTACTCCTGCATGCAAGTATAATTTCACCGACCAGACTAAACGCCTGAGAAGCTTGGAGACTCAATCTACAAAGGTATGCAGTTTATAGCAATACTCCTATACGTCAAGTTCAGACTATCTACAAACACATGTACTATTATACTGTATGTAATAAAATTCACAACCATAAATATTTTTAGGAAGTTCTGTGAGTAAGAGTCATAAGTCTGTGATTATTCTAGCGAGTGCACAAATGTACTGTTAACTTTTATTGTGTCAAACCACAGAGTAAAGATAATAAACAGAAAGCAATTTATATGAATCTAGAGGAAAAAAATTCTTGTTATAAAAAATTGTACTAAAATCTAGAATTGTATAGGGAAGTAAACAACGCAAGCTTCAATCTTTTAAAGGTCCACAAAGGGAAAGTCAACTGAGAAGAGTCATCCATCTCATGAGACAAAGTGATAACAAAACTCACGAAAAATTCCAACGTAGTACATGATTCAACATGAGCGATCAAGTAATCAATTCCATCATGTACACTACTTTTATGCTTGTAAGGACCCTTCCTATTGATGAGAACTCCATCCGGCATCCCAAATTCTTTCCCAGAGTCAAGTATTCTCCTTAAAGCCTGAAGATCAAAGGTATAGATTAAAATGGAAACGCAAACAAAAGACCACAGTGATGATTACATAATTTATGGTCCTGAGTGTACCAATCACCATAACTAAAATGATTTTGTCGTCACGCTGTGGGAAAAGGAGTATAATAACTTTCCAATTATTAATCATAACATGAAGAAAATTACCAGATGCTCTCTGAAAGTTGAGTGAGGAAAAGCAGAAAAACCTTCCAATTTGATATTTCACTTGAAACTGGTAAGCCAAGTTCCACCTCAGAGGGATAAAGCAACTTGTGCCAAGAACACCTTCTTTGCCCTGAGTTGTGCCCGCATTTGGATGCTATGCCTATTCAACTAAATAAATTAGAAGAACTCAAGAAGCCTATCAGTAGTCACATAGGAAATGAGAACCAAACATTTTAGCGAGAGTGTGATAACTGATAAGTTGGTAAAGAAAAGAAAGCTCTTGGACTCACCAAGTGAAAAAAGAGGCTCATCCAAAATGATTGAAGACTTTAACAAACAACAGTGTAGTTGGTTATAGGAAACAACCCATAGATGGCTCACCTGTGACTCAAATTAAAAATATGATTAAGCTATATATACCAAGCTAGCACCAAATAAAAATAGCAAACTTTATATATCCATACATGAACTACATGAATCATTAACTAAAATACACTTAAACCATGTACAGTCCCAATCTTGCGATTCTATGTTAATGGGTTTTAGATCAAGAAAAGCGACCTCCTTTAGTATTTTACAGGTTCAATGTTATACTGAAATAGAACAAAACCCATCACTTTCCAAAACCCAAGAGACACTGAATTTCTTTTGATTGACAGCTATAAGTCGGTGAAAACGTTATTAAGACACCAAATTCCGAGGAGAAATTACTTGTAAGGAATGAAACTCAAACCTGTTCAGGAACATCAAGAGGGGAAGCAGCGATGTAAGAGATTTTGAAATCGTATAATGGAATGAAGATATGAGTTCCGACGGAATGAGACTTACCTTTTATAGTGGAAGATTCACACAATTGCAGTAATGGTGGGATGCATTGAATGACAGATCGTGTGAGGAGTGGAGATGTTGTTACTGAGGGCGTTAAAGGCGAGGATTGAATTCATCAGACTTCGTAACGTTCCCTGATTTTTTTCAACGATGAGAAGAAAACCAATAAATTGGATACCTGGTCTGCGTTTTTGCATGTTATGGTCGGAAAGTATGGTTAAATGTAACAGAGACTCTGATCAAAGGTGGTAGGAGGTAAAGGCTAAGCAAATCGGGACATCAACTCCTATACCCACCCTCCTTATTGGTCAATCTTGGAAAGACATTAAAGAAAAAGGAAAAAATATAAAATGGCAAATTGCTAGAATTTACAGTTAACCCTAAGGAATATAAACTATTTACGGGTTTTACCAAGTTTAACCGGAGGGAAAACCGAATCGAATTGAAATACAAACCAAAGATCATAAATTAGACTTAACCGTCCCCAATCCAACCTAAACCCTCCGATCCAATCTCGATTTTAACCATCTCGAACCCGAATCCAAATAACCACCCAATTTCGATTTAAACCAAGTCGATTTAATCCCCTTTATTTCCATTTCCCCTCTCTCTCAACGGTTTCCCCCAAATTCGAAAACGTAACCCTAGAACATCCCACTTCGATTCCTTCGATTTCCCTTCGATTATTCACCGAAAACGTGTGAATCATGGTTGAAACTAGGCTGGGTAAGAGAAAGGATAGGCCTCCTCCAACGGATCCTCCTCCGCAAAAGAGCGGGACCTCAAAGAACTCGAAGAAGAACAAACCGAAGAAGAGTTCCAAGAAGAACTCGAAGAAGAGAAAAATGACGGATGAAGAATCACCGGCGGTTGATTTTGTTGGAACCGTGGGAGTTGCGGAGGAGAATGAAGTAGAAGAACCGGCTAAGGATGTAGAAGATCGGGAGAAAGAGAAAGAAAGGGAAGAAGAAAATGGAGACGAAGATGAAGAGGAAGAAGGAAATAGCGATGAATCTCAAGAAGAAAATGGAAACAAAGATGAAGAGGAAATACAAGAGGAGGAAGACACTGGAGAAGAAGAGAACGGGACTCCCGAAGAGAACAGAGGTCAAAACGAAAATGAAAATCAAGAAGAAGGAGAGAAGGAACCCCCATTGGAAGCGGAATCAGGAAATGTTGATGGTGATGGTGAAGGAGTTCTCGGGCAAGGAGAAGAGGTAATAAGTGTGGAACTTGAATAGGGTTTAACTAGATATACTAGGAAAGGCTCGGATAACTTAGGAGAACTATGTTTTAATACTTGCATAACTGATGTAGAACACAATGTTACTTACAGGAATTAGAGGCAACCGAGGCAATCAAACCGTTGAGGATGTACTTCTATGAGTCGGAGTACAAGAAACAAATAAAGATAGCGACCAAATGTTTTGTCAATGACGTTATGGTTACATTTGACAATCTGAAACCGCCAATGAGTGATACTGAGAGGAAGTGGTTTGAGGGGCATCCACAATTCTGTCACGTGTTCCACATGGAGAAGGACTCAAACCACATGGTCCAAGGAATGTGGATGTTGCTATTGCGGACAGTGGATAGCTCGAAGAGGAAGGAAGTGTGGTTCATTGTGAATGGTGTTTCCATCCGCTATGGCCTGAGAGAACACGCTTTGATCTCAGGTCTTAGCTGCCGCAACTATCCACTTGGGTATAAGGAGTTTGGTGATAGAAAGTTCGTGAATCGCCATTTCAAGAAGGGAGAATCAATAAGGCTTGAGGATGTCAAAGCGAAGCTGTTGGCTATGGGAGAACACAGAGACCGGCTGAAGATGATGGTTTTGTTCTTTTTAGGAAGTGTTATCTGTGCGCAAACGAAAGTAGGAAAAGGCGCCAGAGATGTTTTGGAATTCTTCCAAAGAGTTGTGGACGATCTCGAGTTCTGCGAAAACTTTCCATGGGGGAGATACTCGTTTGATTACATGGTTAAGGAGATATCGCGCACCATGGATCATTTTGGAGGTCGGGTTAGAGAGAAGACTTTATGGCCACTTCCAGGTTTTTGTCTGCCACTGGAGGTAAGCAATTGAAGACAATCACCTTATCATTTGTTAATATTAAGTGTTTGTACATGATTGGTATGATTGGTATGTAGTTGCTTGCTTTTGAGGCAATTCCCAAGTTGGGATTGAAGTTCAGACAAGAGATTGAAGACGTCGATGTAGACTGTCCTAGGATGTGCAGATCAGTCTTTAAATCAGCAGGGATGAAAGGGTTCTCACTTTCAAAATTGAATCTGGAACTGGACAAAATAACGGTATGTTTCTTCCCCTACAAACTTTGAAAATGTTGTAGCATTATATTAACATGTGATTATCTTTTGGTTTTAATTTTTTGGTATCAGTCAGGGGATATCCACAGCATCCTTCCTACCAAGACAGAAGAAGAAGTAGCTCTTTTGGAAGAGATGACTGAAGAGGAGGACGATGTTGATGTCGATGATATTTCTGTTGACAGTTGGGTAAAGCGTCTAAAAGAAGGACATTCAGTCTTTTTTGAAGAGATGTATGATGTAGACGTTGCTGCGCGTGATCCAAATGCACAAGAGGCTGTCGACGAAGATCAGGATGACGAAGAAGGTGGAGAGGAAGGAGGCGCAAGCCAGAAGAAGATGATGAAGGAGTTGATCAAACAAGTGAAAATGTTTGGCACTCAGCTAAAGAGAGTTAAGAAGACAATGGACAAGTTTGAGGAAAGGATGGTGGTTCCGTTTGAGGCGTTTATGAAGAAAGCTATGGATGAAGGGCAAGGAAGCAGGGAGTGAAGAACTCGGTTATGTATTTTGTAAACTCGGTTATGTATTTTGTGGGAAGTTGGACCCATTATTTTGTTGTTGTGTGGATGTTGGAAACCTCTTGACTTATTAGGTATGTTGGATGGAACTTGTTCTTGTTATCATGGATGTTGCAATCTTGTTATCATGGAAGTTCTTATGATTATATTTTGAATGTGCCTCTTAAGGAAAACTAGGAAAAGTAGGATAACTTAATGAAAACTAGGACAACTAGGAGAACTTAATGAAAACTAGGAAAACTAGAAATACTAGGAAAACTAATTCTTCAACACCACACTTAAACTAAGCATACAATTCTTCAAACTTCCTAACAATGTCATCTTCATTTTCGTCATTCCCGCCCTTCCCTGTCTTCTTCTTCTCCAAATGACTTTTCATTTCAGAAATGGTCTTCTGTAATTGCTCAATCACTTTATTTTTCTCCTGGATTTCATCACGGGCTTGAAATCCTCTTCATCGAACCAAGAGAAGTACTTGCATTCATTTCCAAGCTGCAATAAGGTCAAAATTCAAACCCAATTCAAATCCAGATTCCATCATATATTCATACCTTAAAACGCGGACAGCCATAAAAGTGTCGACCAGGATTTTTCTCAGTCCAAGCTTGCCTTATTTTCGCCGGCAAGCCACAGTGACACAACCTCAGACAAGAAAATCGGCGGCTCCTTTGCGATAAAGACGAACCCGAACCCGAACCCACTTCCATCTTCACTTTTTCCATCTCACTTGCTCGGGGGACTTGCTCGGCGAGAGAGGGGAGGGGAAAGAGGAAATGGGAGAAATAGGGGAGAAAGAGAGGGGGATGGAAAGAGGAAATGAGGAAATGGGAGAAATAGAGAGAGAGGGAGAGATGAAAAAGGGATAAAAAGTCAAACTGAAAATAATTGAAAGGCTTTGGGAGGGGAGTAAATTTGTGTGGTTGAGATAATTTAGACGATTTTAATATTAAAATGAGATAATTGCCCAAAAAAAATTTGTTCATAGTTATACCCAAGATACTAGTATTCCCAACTTTGGTCATAGTTATATTTTTGTCGGTTTCTAATTTATTTAGTGTTACTAATCTATTTAAATTGGTAATCTAGTTTTACCTTTAATATAACTAGTTTAAATTGTTATATATATAGTTCCATGCAATTATATTTAGCGAATAGATATAACTCGAATGTTTCGTTTGTAAGATGTCTTTGGCCAACAAAGTGTTATTGGAATTGCAAGGTCTCGTAAGGGATACATGAGAGTTTTTTTCCTAAATTTCAGAAATTGATAACCGAGTTTTATTATAAATATATGTTAGAGTTGCGAAAATAAATGTAAAACTATGATATTCGGGTTTTGATAGAGAAAAAACTATGAGATTCGAGTTTTGATATAGATAATACTAATGTCATTACAAAACAAAGTAAATTTCAAGTTTTACGCAGTTTTCCAAGTCATACAACACGACACAACACGAAATGAAACAAAGTTCCAGAGCTTACAACACAAAATCAAGTACCCAAATGCATTACTCGAAATATGCATTACTCCAAATTCATCCAAATTTAAACTATTTTCCTTCCTTGCCGCTTGATGCGATATTGAGGTATGATCTTCACCTCTTTGATCTGATCTGGTACATTCCAAGAAGCCATGTCGGGCACAACATTAAGTGTTCTGGAATACGCCAAATGCCACATTTCCGTCCAGTAGTATTTTGAGCACAACTCATGGATATCAAGGCGCCGGCCATCAACATTCCATGCGAAATAGATATAAGCTGCCAGTCCATGCAGACAAGGGAACTTTTCATAGTCCCATACCTTGCAAGTACAAGTTTTTCCAACCAAGGTCGCCCAAAACACCTTTCCTGCAGTGTCAGTGATCTCGTACTTAAGCTCGTTACTATCAAGTTCCCGCACAGGTAACTTATGTGCAACAGCCAATAGATCGTGCAAGTAGTTCTCAACCCGAGGCACCAGTCTTGTATTCATTGATCTAGAAACAACATCCTTCCATTGAGTGAACCAATCAGAGAATTTCCTAATGATACAATCCAGCATTGGTATTAAGGCCCACCTCGTTGCCTCTTTAAACACGTTCTTCATTGATCCCAGAGTGTTGCTTGTATCCAAGTTGTACCTATCACGTGGGAAAAAAACCCTTGCCCATTTGTCCTTTTCAATACCACATTCCTCCACATACTTGTACGCATCAGGACATCTTATCTTAAATGATTCGTAAGCAGAATTGAAGTCATCAACCGTGTAATATCTGCCCAACTCCATAAGTTTTTGCCCGACTATATTCTTGTTGACGTTACAAGCATGCAATTTCACCTTTTCCTTCAAATGCCATAAACAATGACCATGGTGAGCCTGTGGAAACATGTTTCCTATGGCGAAGATTAAGCTCTGATTTCTTTTACTAATGAAAACCAGTTCAGAAGAGTCTGGTATAACACTTTTAAGCATCTCGAAAAACCAAGTCCAACTAGCAAGATTCTCACCATCTACTACTGCAAACGCAAGTGGATATCTCTGACCATTAGGATCCTGAGCTTTCGCGAAAACTAAAACACCACCGTTCTTCAGACGTATCCCCTCCACAGCTATCACCTTCCTCATAACTGCAAACCCTTCAATGCAAGCTCCCAAAGCTATGAAAAGGTACTCAAATTTACTTTTATCATCCAATTTCAAACATGTTTTTGTTCCCGGATTCACTTGCTCTAACATGTACAAATAGCTATACAACATCTTGTAGCTCTCTTTCGGACTACCAGGTATATCTCTGACGTGATTGCTCATTGTGTCCTGCTAAAAGGAACAAACAAAAGAAACTCACTACAATTTCCCCTACTATTATCCTGCTACAGTTTTACCAATTATTCGAATTTTCCCTGTTTTCCTAATTCTACCAGTTGTACCCAGTTATTCAGTTTTACTACAATTTATCAAGAACAATTGAATAATCTAGGGTTTATCCCTATCCCTCAACTCCAATTCACCTACCGAAATTCATTATATACCAATTTACCCCGAAACTAAACAAAACTTGTCACAATAACAAATCTATTAAAACCCCCAAAACCTACTTCCGAAATAATGCTCGAACAATGCATAACTTACCGGCTGCAACTTTATCGGCCCCGACGGCAACAGACGGCAGCGTTCGAGAAGCTGAGAGAGAGAGGAGTGGAGGAGGAGCTGCAGGAGGAGTTGCTGCAGGACGAGCAGCTACGGGGGGATCTCGGGATGGGGGGGAGCTCGGGATGGGGGAGGGGGCAACAGACGGCAGCGTTCGAGAAGCTGAGAGAGAGAGGAGTGGAGGAGGAGCTGCAGGAGGAGCAGCTACGGGGGGAGCTGGGGGGGAGCTCGAGCGGGGGATGGGGGAGCAGCTACGGGGGGAGCTGGGGGGGAGGGAGCTGGGATGGGATTCACTTTTTTTTTTTTAACCAAACCAATAAACATAAGAACCATTTGGGTAATTTTTTTTTCAGACCAATCCAATTCAGATCTTACCAAACCCCAATTATGTTGGATGTTGATTTTGGTTTGGGACATTCTTGGTTCCAATTAAAATATGTCCTTTTGGTCTTTTCACATATGCATTAATGCTTGATGGATATGAGAGATTTTATGGTGCATAGGAGATTGATTGAGGAGGAGATTGGGCATTGGAGGTGATGTCCCAAGCAAATCGGAGACTGTCTTTGAGAATTATACATAAACGAAGACGATACACTGGCGGTGTACCAAAATAGTGAGAGGCCAAGTTTCATTTAGTGGCCCAAGTTAAAAAGTGAAAAAAGTCTAGGAAAAAAAATAACACAGTCGCTAGTTCGTAATGAAACGCAGTGGATTATCTATCCAGACACGTGTCACACCCAAAATCACCTATTTGATAAGGTGTCATCCTAAGAAGAAAGTCCCGAAAAGAAATCCATATGTCGAGCAAAATAAATGAAACGCAGAGGATTGTCTTTCATGACACGTGGCAAGCTCAGAATCTTTGATTTGATGACGTGTTTTTAAGGAGAAGAGATACATAGTCTTCTTTATAATAATATATATATATATATATATATATATATATATATATATATATATATATATATATAGATCTATGGATTGTCTCTTGTTCATGTAGAAGTTAAAAAAGTATCATTAGTAGCTAGTTTCTTAGCATATATTTCAATATAAATGTTATATGGATAAACTTAAAATGAATGATGGTAATAGCCCATTTTATATGATAAACTAAAAATAAATTATGGTAATATCCCATTTCCTCTGATTTTATCCAGTCAAGTGGAAATGATTTCAGCTTATTTACATTAACAAGGTGAGAAAAATAGAGGTAAATGTTCCTTCAACTTTTGTTAGATGAAAATGTCACGCTGGATAGTTCTCTTTTTCTCCCATTTTCACCTTTTCATTTCCACTAGTTTACTCCACTAATTATCAGTCACAACCTATATGTGGTTCTTCAATTATTGTTCTGCTGTTAGTGAAGGTACTGCAATATTTGTCTTGTCTTGTATATTTTTATGTTTGGTTAGTGAAAACTGATACTTCCTCTGTTTTATAATATATATGATATTTTAATATATCTATACAATTTAAATATTATTAGAAACTATTTAACTAATTATATTTCACAATTGGTTTAACGATTGGTTGAATTGTATTTAATTTATAGTTTTAATAAAAATTTACATAAAAGTAAAATTTTAATCTTTTCTTTTGTCTCAAAAGTAAATTTTTTTTTGATCTTTGTGATTTTATCCATAACGTAAAATATTATGAGATAGTTGGAGTACTTATTATAACGTGAGATATCATTTCATATTTTAATATCATGTATCATATACATATATGGATTAATTCCTTAATATAAACATAATGGTTTTATCTAGATAGTAGAGACTTTATTTGAGTTTACTATTTTTTGTCAACTTAATTATTTTATTTAGGTTGAGATAATTTATTATAAAATCTAAATATTCAATACTGTATTTTAAAGAATAAATTAAATAATTAATAAAATAAATAAATAGGTATAAGATTACTACCTATATGGGCCGCCAGCACTATAATAATATAAAGAACCCAGAAAAGCCCAAAGCTTTATTCATAGAATCATCGGTTCGACAAACTCTATATTTGATCGCTTCTTCTTCGTCACTCAAAAACCCTAACATTGATTCTCGCGATTGATCAGTACCCTAACAATGGATGATTCTTCGACCATCGCTCGCAAGACGTGGGAGCTCGAGAACAACATCCTCACCGTAGACCAACCCGATTCATCCTCCTCCGACGGCATATTCTACTACGACGAAGCTTCTCAGACCAAGGTCCAGCAGGAGAAGCCATGGTCCACCGATCCCAACTACTTCAAGCGCGTCCAGATCTCCGCCCTTGCTCTCCTCAAGATGGTTGTACACGCGCGGTCTGGCGGCACGATCGAGATCATGGGTCTTATGCAGGGGAAGACCGATGGAGATACTATCATCGTTATGGACGCTTTTGCTTTGCCTGTTGAAGGAACTGAGACTAGGGTTAATGCTCAGGCTGATGCGTATGAGTACATGGTTGAGTACTCTCAGACCAACAAGCTGGTAGCTTTTCTCTCTCTGTAGCTTCTTATCTTTTACAAAGTTTCGTTTTTTTGCGAGATGTTTAAGGTAGATTGCTACTGGGTTTAGGATTTTAGAGATGCCCTCATCGTTGTACCGTTTTGCTGGTGTTATCATGTTTCTGCAGAAGCTTAAAGTCTCTGTCTTTCGTTATGATTGTTAATGTATCTTGAACTATAGGCTGGGAGATTGGAGAATGTTGTGGGATGGTATCACTCTCACCCTGGGTATGGATGCTGGCTCTCGGGTATTGATGTCTCAACGCAGATGCTTAACCAACAGTATCAGGAGCCTTTCTTGGCTGTTGTTATTGATCCAACGAGGACTGTTTCGGCTGGTAAGGTTGAGATTGGGGCGTTTAGAACTTATCCAGAGGGACATAAGATCTCTGATGATCATGTTTCTGAGTATCAGACTATTCCTTTGAACAAGATTGAGGACTTTGGTGTTCATTGCAAACAGGTACTTATTGATATTCATTTTCTTTAATGTTGGAGGATATCATCATCGCTCTTATGTTTTGTTGTTTTTTATGTGGCAGTACTATTCATTGGACATCACTTACTTCAAGTCATCTCTTGATAGCCACCTTCTTGATCTCCTTTGGAACAAGTACTGGGTGAACACTCTTTCTTCTTCCCCACTGCTGGGCAATGGAGACTATGTTGCAGGACAAATATCAGACTTGGGTAAGTAATTCTTGGATATGCAAGAGCAAGTTAGTTGTTTTACTTTTTCCATCAAGGTCGCAGTCTAATATTTTCCTCTTTTCTGATGACTGTAATCCTTTGCCAATGAAGCTGAGAAGCTGGAGCAAGCCGAGAGTCAGCTGGCTCACTCCCGGTTTGGAGGAATACCGGCCACTCTTCACAGGAAGAAAGAGGTTTGTCTAAGTGGTGCTTTATGTTCTCAATGTTTCTTGACTTTCTGAGATTCTGGACAATGAACTCGAGCTATTCCTCATGCCATTTGTCAAGCTTAATTTAGCATTTGGCTAATTAAGTGCTACTGTCAACATCTTGCTACTTAGATTGATAGTTTGTAGGAAAAAATCTTACCAGCCTATCAAAATTTGCATTCGTTCTTTATTCTTACGCTGTGTGTTACTTAGATATATAAACTAATTGTCTTATAGGAACTATACCTGCACATCATTTTAGTTAAACTTTTATGGTTGTAGGATTTGCGTGTTTGTTTAGTCAGTATATACAGAGTTGTTAAAGTTTAAACAAGTAGAAAATCTGGTAGACTCAGATGTGTCTATTCGTCAACTAGACTTCTGTTTTAGGAGATTTGAAAGCTTAAGTATGTGTGTTTTGGACCACTTTTAGGATGAGCCACCACTGGCGAAGATAACTCGGGATAGTGCAAAGATAACAGTGGAGCAGGTCCATGGATTAATGTCACAGGTGAGTTAACTCTGGGATACCGATAATATTTATTCCATTTTGGCTCATGAATCCATGAGGTTCACTCTCAAGTCTTTTGATTCATCAATGCGCAGGTTATCAAAGACATATTGTTCAACTCAGCACGCCAGTCCCAAAAAACTCCCAGCGACGCCTCAGATCCAGAGCCGATGATTACATCGTGAAGTGGTCTTTTGTTTTGTCTTGCGCAATCGCAATAGACTTTGGTTTTATCCCGGTTATGAGGCAGATGTGCACATTGTTTTCCTTATAATCTCCCTCCAGTGTAGTATTTGCTTTAGACAACCTCTTTGGGAAGAGCGTTTATTAAATGACATTAACATGATAGCATCAGTCATTGTGTAGTTGCCTTGAATGCTAATTCCAGAAACAGAGAGCATACCCATGTGAGATGTCTTTGTTTCATCACTGGCAATTAAGTCAAAAATCAAACTGCAAACCCATTTTCACTTAACTTCGCAAATATACCAAAAAAAATCTCTGGATTTGTGAGAGACCCGAGTCTGTAAGCAGCTTCTTTCTTGTTCCCTCATCATTTGTGAGGTTAAAGTGACATTAAAATCTGGATTATGTGGAAGCTGAGGATTCAGGTTTCAAACACAGAGAGATCCCATTTGAGTTTCTCAAGTAGAGACACTGGACAAGGAAGACTGCAGCACAGAGTTGATTGATGCACAAAGATATTATCACTTCCTTAAGTAACTTCTTGGGTGGTGTAGAGATACTGAGGGACACAACTTTAAGAAAACTTCTGGTGGGTCTTGCCCTGAACATGCAAGGATCTTAATTGTTATCTCCATCCCATTCTATTATCAAACTTGAGACCAGGAAATAGTCCTTGACTTTTTTTATATGATACATTTGAGGAGGCATTGTCTCAGTGTATGTAAGACAGGCTTCTCCGGTCTCTCAGAAGAGAACCTGAAGCCAATACTGCCACTGGTAGCGTTTTAGATTAGATTTTCTATAGCCTCATTGTGTTAAATGAAGGAGACAATGGATTGCAATTAAGCTTTCATAATGGGAGTTTCTCTTTCCACTAATGCTTTCTTATAAAATGTTGAGAGGTGAACATGGATGGGCTACAACATGTTTTCTTCACAAGAATTTGACTACAGCACACAACCATATCTGAGAAGACATGTACTAGTGATTTGCTCACCCTTCTATTGTCATTATACGGTACATTGGTCATTGTTATGCATAATGAATCTTTTGTTGATCAGTTGTTCAAACCAAAATGAAGTTGTAAGGACAGACATGAAACCAGACACTGTAAGAAATAAACTGAGACATCACTCCTCCCCTCCAAGCGGAAGAAGACTTAACCGACCTAAGTCCTAAAGCAAAGACTTAACATGTTCATGCAACAAAAATCTTTCGGGGTTGTTGTTCAGATAATATGCTTTAAACATGCGATCATTTGTTTCAGTCTTTCAAACAGCACCTGGTTTTAGTGCTTCATTTTCTTACATTAATCCTAAACAGACATTTTTCTTTTTGTCTTGTTGATTAGCCATCCCTAGGCTAAAACAACATAACAAAATAAGCCGATACATGCATCAGCTTTGAGTTTATAGCACATGAGTGATTAATGCTTTGTGCTCCATTAGGCAACATCACTCTATCTAGAGAGAGAACCCTTTTCTCTCGTGAAGATGCAGTTGCAAGAAAGGTGGGAGATGACAATACGCCATAACCACCATATGAACTTGAAGATTCCATTGGGGATCCACAAACAAAAGCCACCTCAAATTCCATAAAATGGGGTGGCTCTTAGAGTGAAACAAAAGTGATGAGATAGCCAGAGAGTATCCAATAAACCATAGATGACTCGTGACTTGAGATGATGATGATGATTGTGAAGCTTGATAGCTATCAAAGGTAAGGAATGAGAGGTGGCTGAAGTGGAAAGCCAGTTACACCTGTGACACAAAAGTACACTCTCTCAAAAACTTTATAACAATGCATCTCCTTTTAGGCTTTGATGTATATATAGTATCAGTATCATAGTACGAACCTTGTTGAAGAGAAATGGTGGCAGGAGAGTAATGGTGAGGGTTGTCATAAGCAGAGAAATGGTGATAAAATGGCTGTGGTTGAGAAAATTGAACTCCACCTTGTCCTCCACCGCAAGGATAAAACGGAGCGGCTGCTGCGGTTAGTCCACCGCCTCCACCGTTTCCATTTCCATATAGTCCTGAGTTGCAGCCGTACACGCCGTACAAGCTCTGTTACACAACACATTATTTATATATTATATGATCATGACATGAACTTGTTAGAGACAAAAGAGAATCTTCGATTCGATTAGTTATACAAATTGTTACGGACCGTAGGGAATGGAGAGTAATCTGACGAGTATGGAGAGTACCTGCGAGAGTATATCAAAAATCAATGTTATTACAATGACAACAAGTACAAGAATACACGTGGTCATGACACAAGACAGCATGTGAGGAGTTAAAAGAAATGATTGGTGAAAGAGGGAATCATACAAGCTGTCCGTTGACCACTTTGTCAGTCACTTTGTCTACATGCATTATTAAACAGTGAAAATAATAAATAGAGTTATGTAATTTTACTAATAGTAATAATAGTGTCGGTCCACAATTTAAAAATGGAAACAACAAAGGACAGCCAGCTATGTTATGCAAAAATGCTTTATTGATAAATATGAGTTGTATGGTATCATGCATGCATGTACTATTATATCATCATGATCAATATATAGGGGAAATAAAAAAGAATGAAGAAGAGTATACCCAAAGAGATTGAGAGGAGGGAGGTGGGGATAGTGAGTGAAAGTGGGTGGTGGTCCAAAACCAGTCTGCATTGTGCTGCTCATCATCACTCTCATATTGTTAATCCTTCCTCCTCCTATCACATTCGCAACCATCATCATCATCATCAACATGACTTTGATATGATCAACAGAAACGATGTATTATTATGGTCCATTAACATCAACCAGCTAGTATGTATAATGTAATTCCACTATACTTAAATGGTCACATAAAAAAACCTAATCAATATAACCAACTTTGTAGTGACACTCTAACCATATATTTACTAAGAAATATCCCTTTCACACATTTATTAGAAAGAGAGAAGGTTTATAATATATATTAGACCATGGTTAGGAGTGGAGGGTTTGGATCTTTGAAGACCAAGAGATGCAAGGTTACAATTAGCCCTTCTCCCGTCGATCACCGGAGTACCGTCCACACAAGCCCTCCTCGCCGCCTCTGCTTCCTTGAATGTCACCTGAGATATCATTACAACTTTACTAATTAGTTCACCTTCTCTCTCTATATATGTATATAAATAGAAACAAGGATGTTGTAACATACAAATCCGTAGCCCTTGGATCTTCCTGAAGCCTTGTCGGTGATGACAACAGCTTCCAAGATCTCACCAAACTGCTCGAAGTGCTTCTTCATCGTATCCTTGTCTGTCTCCCAAGCTAACCCTCCCACAAACACCTTTGTGTACGTCGTGTCTGCCATTTCAGCTTATCTTGTGAGATTGTGAGAAGGGATACAAAAGGTTAGTAGAAGTAGGCTACAAAAGAGCCTAATATATAAATAGTAAAAAAAAAAACAGATTAGAGATCGGCTTATTGATAGATTCACAAGATAAGTTTGTTTTTTTAGGGTTTAATTGATATGTATAATGAGAATAAAGAAGATGATGGTAGAGAGGAAAAAAGCGAAAAACAATAATAATGATAAAAGTGACACTCGGAAAAAGTGTTTTGTAATAGACTCAAATGCTTCTTTCTACGCGCATCGTTGCTTTGTGTCTCTCACGGCGACTCTACTCGAAGGTTATGTGGTGTTGACGCGCGTCAGATAGAGGCTTTGGGTGTTTGCATCTCCTACGGTACGTTCAATTATTTAAAGAGAGAGTAAAGGAAGCAAATGGAATTTTAGATGATTTTAAAAATGTTTAGTGTCCTTATTTTCTGAAGAGCACACATATCTTATATAGTTGGTCAAATTTAATCAACGGTTGTAGTTGAATTTTCACTTGTGATTCACACTTATATATATGAGAACCATTGATTTTCTTGATGAATAGTTTGTAGCTCTTACAACTGGTTTTATGAAAGTTGCAGGATAAATCCGTTATGAGTTTAATTGTGTAGATGGAGTAGATTTGAGGCATCAGCTGTTGTATCACTTGTAAATAGAGAAGATATGCTCAGTCACTTGTATAGTTTATATATATTTCGCTAGCCTTAAGTTTTAAAATAACTTTTAAAAGGCTTGTAGTTCCTTATAATTTTTTTTTTAAATGAAGAAACCGAAGCCAACCATACAATCTCATTTCGGTACAGTGGTTAGAAAGTAAGATAATTAAAATTATTTTAACCAACTAGACTAAACATTCTTATGGAAATATGGTCTTTCATTTACCAATTATTTTCTGACAGCCTAGAAGCTAAAGGATGAAGTATAGAGAAGAAGAAGATGGCGTTGACTAGCGACCGGTCTATGAACCAAAAGGAATGCACGTCCACACGAGTTAATCAATGGGAGAGGTCGATGAGAGAAGCAAGGGTCCCCTGCCCTGAAGTTGAACCCGTCAATTACTGATTTAAGGATTCATATTAAGGATGAAATAACTCACTATATATATTCAATCAACAAAGAGTCCAGGATGTCATTGTGATAATGAAGGTCCAACCTCGAAAAGCAATAATTAACACAGAGAATCCAAAAGATAACTTATTCTAAGCTAACAAGGTTTTAAAACACGGAATTTCACTAAACTAAATGATACTCCCTCTGTTTTGTATGTTTTATAATTTTCTACTTATTAAAAAAACATATAAACTTTTAGTTATCAATATATTATTTTCCATAATTAATTATTTTCTATAATTTATAATCAATAAAATTTTAATCAAAAATTATAAAATTTGCAATTTACCATTATAATGCATTAAAAATGTAAATAATGTTTTTTTTATATGATGCTTTTTTTAAAACTTGAATTGTTTCGGAGGAGAGGAAGCAATTGACAAAATAATTTCAACAAGTCAATCCCACAAAACAATAAAGCTTCACAGGGTCTTTATGTCCAAGTGCAGGTAATTCGCATCTTCTCCGACATGTCCATTTCATCGAGCTTCTCTCTAAGACTGTGCCCAGATTGTTATGCCTTTCGTACGGGTTTGAATTTACCCGATAAAGGATTTCGAATATATTCAAACCCATAATAATGTATTTTTTTTTTTTTGATCAAATCCCATAATAATGTATAATCAATAAATTCCAACAGACAAAAAAAAATGTAAAAGAAAACTTTCAAACAGCTACATTATCAGCACTGATATCAATTTCCAGTTTACCTCAACAATGTAGTAGTCCAAATCTTCGAGGAGTGTATGCTGCAATCGCTTGATCATTCACTGGTATACAAACTATTAATCTTATTTATAACCAATTTATCTGTACAACTGATTTTGAAAAACTTTTGTTTTTTTAGCATAAAGCCGTTTTGAGTTTATTAGTATAATATACTTTGCGTATATGGAGTAGATTTGAGGGTAGATCAAATATACTCAATCACTTGTATAGTAGTGCCTAGATTTGTAGAGATTTTAGGTATATTATAGGAAAATATGATTTTAAAACATCAAAAATCATTATATTACTTTTGACAAAATTTCAACTTCACAACATCTTCCAGTAAATGTAAGTCCTATTTCAGTATTTTGCGTGCATGGTATACATTTTTTTTGAATGAATATATAATTTTTAATATATGGCCTACTTGACAATTTTGAAAAGATATTATGTTTGGAACCATTTCTTACAAACAATCAACAAGCTCATCAACGTCGACAACAATTTCTAATTACAATATATCTATATATTTTTATCTCTTACTTTAAAATTTAAGTATTTTGTAGTCATCAAATTCCAGAACCTATATGTTTATTCTTATTTTTCTATGTATACCTTATAATTTACATAGTTTATGTTATACTAGTATTAACTCCCGCAACGCACTGGTAAATCTCATTATCTTCCAAATTATATGATTCTAAAATTACAATGACTAATCAAAAATAGCTGGAAACGGCAAACAGTTTTTTGAGAAATGTTGACACAATAAACAATTAAACATATATTCATTCGAAACTGCTTGTCGTGGAAATAAGATTAATTGTTAAAGATATTGCATATAATATAAGAGTTAATAGATGCGTTTGATATACAAATGTAGTTACTAATGTGATTATGTTTTATATAAATTCAAACCTGTAGACGCAATTTCATGTTGGAAATATATATCTGCAGAAAATACGCAGATTAGCAAAGTTAACAAACTGTAAAATCCTATCTCCCTCATTCTTCTAATTCTTTTTAAAATTTCTTCATAAATTATGTTTCACAGAAACTTAAAACCTATATCCCTGCCATATAAGAAACGTCAACAACCCTAAGTTTCATCTTTTAAACATATTTTAGAAATCATAATTTTAAATATAAATAGTTATGCCTTTATATTCAGATTTTCATGTTAAAAATAATTTCAGGTTTCTGATAATGGAGCTCTCATTTTCTGTTATCTTGTGAAAAAATTGAACTATAAATAATTTCTGCTAACATCTTCAATTTAAAAAATGCAGAAAGACTCATATTATATTCTTTTGAAGAAAAGAGAAGAATAAACTTGAATACAATAATTATAAACTCTTACCGATGTTCTTTGCAACAATCAAAAGCCAAAGTTTATAAAACTATTGATAAGAAACCAGAGAAAATGTAGAAAAAGGTTGATTGAGATTTTTTTTTGGTTAGCGATTGAGATCTATATAATTTTGTAAACCAATTTCATGTGTCAGTATTTGATTAGCCATGTGACTTATCCTTTATTATATAAAGGATATATCAGGATTTGTGAGGGTCATAATATCTAGTTGTTTACATGTTGTCAACGAACATGTTGTTGTCACTAATCTGGAAACGATATACAAACAAAATCGTGCTTTCCTTTAATTGATACTAACCATGTGTTTGTGTATAAATAAACCACATTCCCCATACAATAACCTAAACTATCGTTTGTATAGCTTCTACAATACCGATCAACATGGCTAAATCTTTTCTACCTCTTCTTCCTTTCCTCTTGACTATTCTTCTTCTTACCATCACCGTTACAGAATCCAAACCATACTCCACAACAAAACCGTTCGAAGGACATAAGCCGGAGAAACACACCCACCTCCACTTCTACTTCCATGACGTAATAACCGGTGACAAACCAACCGCCGTAAGAGTCGCTGCGGCTCCTGGAACAAACTCCTCGGCCGTCTCATTTGGTGTGGTTATGATGGCGGACGACCCGTTGACAGAGGGACCAGACCCGAGGTCGAAGGAAGTCGGGAGAGCTCAGGGGATGTATGCATCGACTGATATGAACGTTTTAAGCTTCACAATGGTGTTTAACTTGGTGTTCACGGAAGGAGAGTTTAACGGCAGCACGGTCGCGATGTATGGACGGAACCCGATAATGTCGGAGGTGAGAGAGATGCCGATCATTGGAGGCACTGGGGAGTTTAGGTTTGCTAGAGGCTATGCACAAGCCAGAACTTATAAACTTGTTGGTTTAAATGCCGTGGTTGAATACAATGTATTCATTTCGCATTAATTATTTTGGGTTTTTGTTTTGGAGAATGATTATTGTTTCACTTTTGTTTTGTCGTCGAAATTTTGAAAGGTGTATACGTTGCTGTAATAATTCGAAGACCTGTAAGCGTCTTCGGTGTTGTTGTGTGTAATTTGGTGAGTTCTATTGATATGGCTATCTATCTGTCTACATGCACATTAATATTGTATTCTGAAGGGTGAGAGAGTATCCGGTCGTTGGAGGCACCAGTGCGTTCAGGTTCGCTAGAGGCTATGCGCAGGCCGAGACTTACAAGCTTAGTGATGTTGGTGCCGTGGTCGAGTATAATGTCTTCGTTTCGCATTAGATTTACAAAATACAACGCTGAATCATCCAAACATTTGTTTTGCTTAAACCTATTGTTGTTGTTGTGTGGTCTAAAGCTTAAAAGGTGTGTGGGTATCTGTTACTGGAATAATTCGATACAAATTGTTTCACTCCTAGATATACTTGAAACATGTACTTTTCCTATGGTGATTTTGCTGCCACCAGATCCAAAATAAATACGCCTGCAGCTGCTATAAAAATAGTATTTATACTAACCACATGACCACGATAGATGTTCGTGACCCATGACAACCAGAGTCGTTCTGAAATGTTGAAGGTGATTTTAACAAAAAGTTTTTTTTTAACAAATCTGGATATCTTTTTCAATGTAAACTTTTTCAAAGTTTTTGGAGGGGTCTTAGGGCATGATTAACCGTAAATACTTTTTGGGTTTCTTAAAAAACTTTTTTTTGGTTTTTTTTTTTTGATTTTTTATTTTTTTAAAAAAATTTAGATCAATTGCGGATCGCCACGTGTCAGTGGGACCCGCGAACAGTTCTAAAAAACCACAAACATCGGTCCTTGTTTTGTTATTTTGGGGACTGGTTTTTAACTTTTCGTGGTTTCCCCCTCTGATATCTCTTGATTTTGTTGAGTTTTAGATTCATATTTTAGTTTATTATTATCATTTAGACTAGCATTTAGGCATACTTAGGTATCATTTGCATTGCATATGTCTTATTAGGTGTTGGAGTACCCTTTGATGCATTTGAGGAGGTTTGGGAGCACTTGTGATCCAAAAGGGGTGAAAGATGAGCATGGATGGAGCACTTAAAGAAATCCTTTGTTGCTGAGATTTTGTGGAGACACAGGAAATTGAGTTAGCTTTCTAATGGAAGTAGTTTCAAGTCATTTGAAGATGTAATGAAGGAGTTATGACCAATTTACTGGAGGCATATCCACCCCGCAGCGACCAGCGCGACCCATGGCCGCGGGTTACGTCACCCGCGCCATATCTTGGCGACCCGCTAGACCTCTAGAGCGACCCCTGGCCGCGGTGTAGAGCACCCGCGCGCAAGTTGAAGACCTTCAGAGCGGGCTATGGCTGCGGGGTAGCGTACCCGCGGTGGAGCGCGCGAGCCAACTCGATTTTAGCCCTCTATATATATGTTTAGACCCCCAAAACCCTAAATTATCTCATTTTCTCTCAAAAAAACTTATTTTGGATTGTAAAAGCTTGAATCTTTGTTGATTTCTAAGGAAGTACTTCATCTTATCTTGTTTCTCTTACATGATTAACCTTGAATCTCACATAGATTTAAGGTTTATCATGGAGTTTATTGAGTAAACATTCTTAGATTCATGGGTTAAGTAGATTAGGGTGATTAGGTGAATGTTTAGGATGATTCTTGCTTGATTAACTTTGTTCTATGGCTTATTAGGTGATTTTAATGCTAGGTTAAGGTTGGGAAATCTAATCTAGATCATAAGTAGTTTCACGCCCGGAAGGTGTTCGATGAAATGCTTGAACAACCTAGTATTGTCCTATACATGCTTGGCCAACGGGAGTTGTTGTCAAGATGTTTAGTGGTTAGTAGACTTGTGTTTTATGCATGCTTGATTGGGTAAGGCCAACGGGAGTTGATGTCTAATTCATGATTAGCATAGGGGCTATTGTCACGGGAGTGGATTAGTCTATTTGAACGAGATTTAGACCTATAGACTTGTTGATTGTTTTGTTTGAGCATCCTAGATTGAATCTTGATCACCCGATATCGATGATCTTGCCCATGGATCTATCCTTAGCTATTGATTTAAAGTTTGATTCTTGCACTTGTTTCTTGTTTGAATTTGAGATCACATTGTTCATAATTCTAGGAGTTTAGTTTGTTACAAATCACCCATCTTCTCTTATTTGCTTAGATTAAGAAAGTTTGTGTATTCTTAGTGTTATAGATCACTAGTTCCCTGTGGTTCGACAATCTTAAATACTACATTGATTTGCTCTGAGGACTAAAAACCCTTATCACCCTCCCTCTCTAAAACCCCACTAAAAATCCTCTCCCAACCCCCGATAATCCTGGTCTTAATACAATATTTCACTTCGCTATGGTCAGCATTACAGCTAATGACAACTAATTCAGCCAAAGACTTTAATGAGTAGTTAATCGGTACATGCTGAGTCTCCATATGCAGTGGTAACTATAGCATGTATTTTATCAAATGCACCCCTTGTCCCTTAATAACTTAGTCTAGACAGTAATACATCTCATGATCATGTCACTGTTGTTTTGAAGTTTGAATAACCTTTCCTGATATGCTCAGCACGATGGGGAATGATTCGCGCTGTTAATTAATTGGAAATAGGTCCAGACCATACATATGCTGTAATCATACACAAGTCTCCAAAGAAACAAAATTTTATTATAAAGCTTACAACATGGTGAAGAAGTGAACAACGATAATCTTGAAGATAAATTCTATAAGCCGTCACTTCTCAAAAGGTACTTTTGGTTTATGGACCTCTTCCTCTACGCGATTTAGAGGGCGGCAGGTATATAGGTGAGGTGGGAGGGAGAGGGGTCTCCATAAACCGTTCTTCACCTGCACAATTAGCAATATATATATCACATGCGGAAGGTATAACCACAAGTTAAAAATATAGTTAGTAAAATCATATATGTAAAAGCTTCTTCTTTCAGAAAACCATTCAAATAACAAGAAGAAAGAGCTTGAATATGTATACTAACGTAGGTTGCGTTTCGCCTCGGCGACATTAACTTGAAATGAGATCAATAAGATCATAAGAAGCAAGGAGAGAACAAAACCAACTATATGTGGTGTCTTGGTGGTAGCCATTGATTAAGATAAAACACCCAACTCTGCATCGATTCTATATATAACAAGACAAACTCATTCTATATAATCTTTCCTTTTCTTTCAAAAAAGATCATGTGAAAGTATGAAAATGAAACGTCGTTGAAATTGTAGTACTCACCTACTACATTTGTTATTTTTTTTAAAATATATACACCACTTGATAGTTGACTAATTCCCGTTTGTGATATATGCATTTAATTTTTTCGGTCACACATCCGTTTAAAACTTTAGTAAATCGGTCACATCCATGTAAAACTTTAGATTTAAGCATATTTAAATTAAAGTAGTAGAATGGTAAGTATCCTCCTTACTATTAAATGAGAAGTACATTTGACACGTGGCGCTCACAGAGCTTTTCTCAGCCGAAATAACGCGATTCTATTGGTTGATTTTTCGAAAATTCATTTTTGATTTATTTTTCTCATCGACATAACAAAAAAGGGAAGCCCTATAAATACTAACCTTATTTTGTTTAATGCATTGAATACTTACTAAAAAAATAAGACAGATTGAAGGAGTAAGAAAGTAATTAATATTACTTTCGCAGGAATATTTATATGTTTAATGCATTGAATACTTACTAAAAAATAAGACCGATTGAAGAAATAGGAAAGTTATTAATATTACTTGCGCAAGAATATTTATATGTTTAATGCATTGAATACTTACTAAAAAAATAAAACCGATTGAAGGAGTAGGAAAGTAATTAATATTACTTGCGCAAGAATATTATATGTTTAATGCCTTGAATACTTACTAAATAAATAAGACAGATTGAAAGGGGTAGGAAAGTAATTAATATTACTTGCGCAAGAATATTAATTAATACATGTATTTACTACTATCATTTACTAAAAATACGGTAAATCATATTGATTACTTGCGCAAGAATATTAATTAATACATAATTTATTACTATCTCTTACTAAAAATACGGTAAATCATATTGATTACTTGCGCAAGTTAAAATCGTATCATATGCATTTAATTTTCTTTTAAAAAAATTAACTATCTTTACTTAAACGGTTCCATAATTTATTTTATGAATATTTGCTTGGCATCGTTACAAACCTATATGATTCACTTCATATATATAGAGGTCAATGTCGAAGGATTAAATCATAACAAAGGTGAGTATTTTTTTTCTTTGCGTGGCTTGTTTAGTTCTGTTTACTTGTTTCTGAAGTTTTAGACATGTGTGTTACAGGGGAATGACAGAGGAGAATGGCTTAAGAATTTGAAGTATGGAGTGTTTGGATTATGAAACATACAATATGAACATTTTAATAAGCTTTTTAAAATCGAATTATTTTTTTTGTTTCACGCTTACTCCAGTTTCCTTGGCTAATATTCGAATTGTTTTGTAAATATGTGTTGCAGGTTGCCAAAGTTGTAGAAGACGTCCTTGTAGAACAAGGTTTGTTTGTTTCTTTATTTCATTATTCATCTTGATGTGTTTGTATTATAGTTTTCTGAATTGATGAGTTGTTTGTACAGGTGCGCAACGTCTTGTCCGTTAAGTAAATTTTATATTATTTACGTTAAGTAAATTTTATATTATTTACGTTAAGTAAATTTTATATTATTTACGTTAAGTAAATTTTATATTATTTATATTAAGTAAATTTTATATATATTTAAAACTTATAATAATTTTGATCATTGTTTTGATCAAAATCCAAAGAGAACTCAAGATTGATTTATAAAGAAAAAATAACATGCACTCATAATTAAAAAAAAATAGAAAACAAAAAAAGAAAGTACAATATATGAATTGTGAGATATATAGTATCTATGTCAAATTCACTAAATAATAAGTTTGAATTTTTTTATCATATTAAAGATTAGATCAACTAAAATATTTAGAATTCTATCGTAATATTTATTTTTACTTATTTAACTAAATTGAAATAATATTATTAATTCGAATTGATGATTCTTTGTCTATCAAACTGTATTTCGAATATTTATATGTTTAATGCATTGAATACTTACTAAAAAATAATACCGATTGAAGGAGTAGGAAAGTAATTAATATTACTTGCGCAAGAATATTTATATGTTCAATGCATTGAATACTTACTAAATAAATAATACAGATTGAAGGAGTAGGAAAGTAATTAA
Source organism: Moricandia arvensis (assembly GCA_905132765.1). Lineage (NCBI taxonomy): Eukaryota > Viridiplantae > Streptophyta > Magnoliopsida > Brassicales > Brassicaceae > Moricandia > Moricandia arvensis. Next base: position 45,808 of record CAJHQP010003312.1, read on the forward strand.
TATTACTTGCGCAAGAATATTAATTAATACACGTATTTACTACTATCCCTTACTAAAAATACGGTAAATCATATTGATTACTTGCGCAAGAATATTAATTAATACGGTAAATCATATTGATTACTTGCGCAAATTAGAATCATATCATATGCATTTAATTTTTTTCCAAAAAAATTAACTATTTTTTTAATTGTAAAATTAAATAGTATTAATATGTCAATGATTTAGTATTAATACGATCTAAAAACATTTTATTGGTAAAATAATATGAAAAAATATGTCAATGATTTAGTATTAATACTTTAATATGATTAATTTATATAACTAATATTAGTATTAATATGTCAATGATTTAATATTAATACTCTAAAAACATTTTATTGGTAAAATTTTATGAAAAATATGTCAATGGTTTAGTATTAATACGATCTAAAAGCATTTTATTGGTAAAATTTTATGAAAAAATATGTCAATGATTTAGTATTAATATTTTAATATGATTAATTTATATAACTAATATTTCTGTAAAAGGTTTGAATTATTCATAAAGAGACAAACAACTTCAAAATTTCTAATAATTTTTAAAATGAGAACACCTTTTCATACTCTTCCTATTTAATTTATTTGTTTTAATAATGACATCCCTCTATATATTAAAGAAGAATCCCTCCTAGGATTTAGCCTTCACTTTTTGAAGTTATTTACATTGTATGCCACTGCCTTTTCAGATTTTTTTGAATAATTTTGCCAACTATATTTTCGGCCAATCAGAATTCAAAGCAATTCTGATTTTATGATTATTAATTTTTCATTTAACCATATGAATTTAAAGAAATTGTAAGGAAAAAAACATAGTTAATACGATTATCTAAAATATGGTAACTGAATTTGCCTAATTTAAGGAATAGTAACTATATGATATTTTAGAAATTATCGTGAGATACGATTCTCAGGAGTATGCCGCAAGTTTACGAAAACCCTATGTCTCAACGTGTTTCCTTATTCTTATTATAATAAGCTCTTTTTCTTCCTAAACAAACCACTACCATAAAACAATCTATGGCTTCTAATACACAAATCACAAAATATGTGGTTTCTATTATAAATTAGTACGATGATTAAGGATTTAAAACCTTTGAAACAACACACTTTGTTATCCGGCGAACCCATGGAAATCAGCTGATGAAAATGAGAACTATATGAATATTTTTCACAAAATAAAATTTAGCTCAAATAAAAAATTAATACAGTAGAATTATATAAATAAATTTTTATTTTAAATTATATCATGATTGATTTATAACTTTTTAAAAATGTACAATAATATTTTTAAACATAAAAAATCAATAAAACTATATATGTATTACATAATAAAATATTTAAACATATATTCTTATAACAAAAATTTATTTATCATTTTAAAATGACATTTTTAAAACAGAAAAATCTTGCACTTTTAAACATGTTTTTCTGTTTAAACTTATGTTCCAGTATCTTACACGTTTTTGTCACTAAAGAAAAGGATTTACATATGTTTTCAGGTAAAGAGAAGGTTTACCTTAGCTCTGACACTCCCTAGAGACAAGGTCTGGATTCCTAGAATGTTTGTCACACCACCTGACACAAAGTTTCCCTTCAGAATGCATCGAAGACAGTTTCCCATTACATTGGCTTTCGCGATGACCATCAACAAAAGTCAAGGTCAAACACTAGAAAGCGTTGGTTTGTTTCTGCCTAGGCCAGAGTTCTCTCATTGTCAACTCTACGTCGCACTTTCAAGAGTTAAATCGAGATCGAGATTAAAAATCCTAATAACTGGTAAAAAAAGGAAGCTAGAGACAAAAACTTTGAATGTTGTCTACAAACAAGTTTTTCATAATATTTCGTAGCCAAAGATACTTAATTGTACCTTTACTTTTTTTCAATAAATTAAGAAAAATATAGAAACTGTTACAATTATTTATCTTTTCGATTTCTTAGATGGGTAGTGATAAATAATAAAATTACATCTTAAACACATATTAGGATTTTTAATGATGTTGCAATTATACATACACACAATATGTTGCACCCTGATACTGAAGATACTTTGTTCCATCACGTCCATATAAAATATAGAGTATCAACATTTGTATGTGTCGTTGTTTTACCCCAAACACAGTGGTTTTATGATATAAAATTCGTGTTTGCCAAAACCCAACCACTATTAAGCCCAAAACTGAATATGTTCATCACCGCACAGGGTACGGGCCGGCCACCTAGTAACTTATTAAAAAGTAATTCGTGATATCAAATGAAATGAAGCAAAAGTAATAGAAAACATCATGTAATAACTATAAGATCAATATATATGACTTTATGAGCCTTAAAAAAATAAACGCACACCATCACACGAAATGAGATCACAGGCCCGAGTGGACATGAGTACGAGACTCATATTAGCTGTCCACAGTCAGGGCGTTACAAATGACTTCTTTGAGCAGTCAGCTACAAAGATCGGTTACATTCCATATACCGGTTCAAGACTTGAGTCGCAGCAGTATCTTTCCGGTTATCGAATATCAAGGCGAACTTGACTTAAATCGGTAACATAGCTCTACAGTAAAAGAAAAAAAAAAGACCAAAACTCTCATCATCAAAGAGACAAAATGAACATTATGAATGTTGAGCAAATCAATAACATGATCCAACCCCCACCACCGGTTTTCTCTGCTCGACCTGTCCCTACACCGACCAAAACTGCAATAACCGCGATACTCCCAAAACCTATACACATGGTGAACACTATCAAACCTTTCTTCTCCATCCACTCCAGTCTTCGCCAAACTTCTTCAACCTTCTTACTCACGTTTTCATTCTCTTTCTCTGCTCTCTCCATCTCTTTCTCTACTCTCTTTCGCCACTCTTTCATCTCCTCTGCTTCACTCACCATTCTCTCTTGTCTCTCCTTCATGCCTTCCACGTCAAGTCTCAAAGTCGCAATCTCCTTGTCTCTCACATCGGTTTCGCTGTCCATCTCCTTGAATATGTTCCCGTATCTTGTGTTCAGTTCCTCTAGGTATCTCTCAAGAACTGATAGGTTCACGTCTAATGACCTTAACTTCTGCATCAGTATCTTCAGCACTGTGTCTCCTGGCATTCTGCTTCCTGGCTGATGACGCCTTACCTCTTCCACCGGCTCTGTAACCTTATTACTACTAGCCATTGATGCTTCAGCTTTTGCTACCGTATTCTCTGGCGAGGTGTCCAGTTCCTTCTCTCTCTCTATGGTTTTATTAGAAACACCATCGCCTTCAGAGGACTCTGCTTGCTGCTTTACTGGCTTCTCCTTCTGCTCAGAATCTCCCTCTCGGGTGTTGAATATCTTTTTGTTGTCTTCCACAGCTATCAAATCCTCTAGCATTCGTTCTACGGCATCCACCCCGTACACTTCGACTAAACTCAAGGTGCAGTAGAATTCTGAACCATAATGGCTTAGAAATTTAAGCTTCAAGTATCTCACCCACTTTGGTTCCACGAGTGTGAAGTTCTGCTCTTGCTTCACGTTTGCAGCTGTGAAGTTACCCATGTGAACCCATGTATCAGTCGGATAAACCAAGGTGCCTTGAAGCTCAAACTCTTTAAGATTGGAAGAGTAATGCTCAAAGTTGGCGATCTTGATGGTATTGACCAACGTTTCTTCTGAAAGTTCTATGACAACATATTTACCTTCAGCAGAACACGGGTTCCTGAGGTACTTGTCGTTGTCCCGGCTTAGGATGCTTGAAGCCCCTTTTGCTTCCTTGTTAGAAGACAAGACCTTTGCGCCTTTTGAAGCAGATGCATAATTGTACTCTTTCCCTCCAGGCTCCAACCTGTGAGTCACACCGCTGACTTGACTTGATAACGATTTGTTTCTAGAGTAAGAGGCTCTGCTCTTGAACTCATCAAGGCCAAGCGGAACAGCACGAGAGAGTTGATCAGCCTTTGAAGCACTGGTCTCTGTACTATTCCCTGGATCTATTTTGTTCATCTTCTGATTTTGCTTCAAAATCTCATTTTTGTTTTCTGTATCATGCCCTGTGCTTGTCTTGTTCGTCTGACTTTGCTTCAAGAACTCATTGTCTTTGCTTTCTGCATCATTCCCTGTATCTGACATGTTCATCTCACTTTGCTTCGAAAAGTCATTGTCATTGCTTTCTGCATTATTCCCTGTATCTGTCATGTTTGTCTCACTTTGCTTTGAAAAGTCAGTGTCTTTGCTTTCTGCATCAGTCCCTGCATCTGTCATGTTTGTCTCACCATGATTAGAAAAATGTTTGTCTTTGCTTTCTGTATCACTCCCTGAAACTGTGCTACTGATATCTTCTTGCTTCACCGACTTTTCTTGGTCTTCAATTTCCTCAGACGGGGTTATAACGTCGTACCGACTCAAATCAGATGTACCATGAGCAGAATCAGGCTCTAGTAATGGTGGTGCATCATCGAAAGGCACAGCTCTCTCATCTGTCCGACCACCATCAGGATCAGCTATTCCAAGGGATTCAATCAAAGCCGTATCTGCAAATTACACAAGAGTTTGGTTCTTAATATAGTCAACTTATCTATGAGTCTATCACAAAGATCATTCACAGAACTTCATAATGTGGTGTTTGGTTAAACTAGTTGTCTACATTCCATCTAAAAAGGTTACCTTTACCACCATCTCCATGGCTAATGAAGAAGGTAGAGAGGAAGAGAAGTAACCAAAGGAAAAAAACAAGAGAAAGAGAGACTTTGAAGAAGCTGGTCCTCCCATTAGAATTGTTCTCAGGAACTCTTCTTCCAGCTAGAAGAGTTGCACACGATCTTTGCATTGCACATCCAAGCCAAAAGAGAAGCAGTAAAACGAATTAGAGACAGATCACACGCCCTGTTATCAGCAAACACCATATATTAGATGTGCAAGACGAAGACTTGTTCTAAAAAGCTCAACCAAAGAGACAGAACATAACATACTATAAAGCAAGCTGCAAATAAAAGGAGGCGTTTTTCGATAACGAGAAGCAAGATCTGACGAGTATTTTTGAAAAATAAAGATGATCACAAGGACCCAGAAGCTGAATATTTGATCGGGGAGTAAAGAATGACCTGAGAGCAAATCGTAAGACTTTCCGTCTCGAGGATTATTCGTTAGGCTTCTCCGATTTGAAATCCACCGCCGATTAGGATTCAGTGTAGGAGAATGTTCTTCACTGACGACGAGGCGTAGATGAGAAAGAAAAACAATCTATCTGTCTCTTGTGTGTTCTGGGAGAATCTATAAACGTCTACGCCACGCAGAAACTAACACGAGATGCAAACGGTTTTCACCGTGAAAAAGAAAGAAGAGTCAAAAGCGACTTGAAACTGAAATCATAGGCGCGTCGAGGAAGAAGACGAAGATGACTTGGTTCCCAAATTTTAGATTTTGTTTATTTATCTAGTAAAGCTTGTTAATTAGTGGTTCAAAAACAAAAAAAGCTTGTTAATTTATTTTTATTTTTCCTTTTCAAGAGTAAAATATACTCTACTCTAATAGCAAAACAAGGTAACATTTGTTTTTTTCTTTACCGATTTTTTATTTTCATTTGGCAATTCCCAAATATTGTGCTAGTGTCCACAACTTGTTTTCTTAATTTCTAGTAGTATTGTTTTTGGAATTAAATACCCTAGGATAGTATTAAAAAAATTGTATCATAAAAATAGTTTTTAAAAGATAAAAATGACTAAAATTTTTTATTACAAAAAATATATATTTATATTCCTAAGATTAACTAATCTAAACAAAGGACTTAAAGTTATGGGATGGATTTTGGGATGAGCATAAAATTAAAAAAATAATAAAAAAAATTAAATTTTTTTAAAAAAAATTATGTCGATATTTTCTTAAATTTTTTTTAGTGAAAAAAACTTGAAAAATTTTTTTAAAGAAAATTGACAATTGTTTTTTTGCTGCTGCAGCTCCTAGATTTATGATGACAGTATATCTATTGTCTATTATCTTTAACTATCCTCAACTATTTTGGAATAAAAGATCAATATGCAAGAATTTAAAAAGTCAGATGATTTTTTTGGGGTAAAAAAAAGATCATCTGATTTTTGTGGGTTACAACGCATGGCAAAATATGATTTATTTTTGGGGGTCAAAAAAGCAGGTACATAGTTCTGAAGCGTAAAGTAGTTATAATTCTTCTTCCTTTATAACCCAGAAAAGGTGTGCATTGCGTGGGAAGACTGTGAACTGATTGGGCAAAATGTTACCCACTAGAATAACAATAACATATACTATGATCATCTTATTAATTGATGATTTTGGAATTATTTGGGTAAAAAAAAAGCCAAGAGAAAAGGTAAAGGTCCCACGAGGTTTGATGAGCTGTGATTGAGCGGTTGCGGCACGTTAACGTGATTGCCAGCTTGGACTTTGTTCCCTTCCCTTCTTCTTGAAGAATATATCAATCTGATAACATTATTCTATAAATTTATTGGTTTAAACTTTAATCCGATTTTTGGTTTGACTAATATGATTGGGTCAAATGATAACTCACCAAGATTATTTAATCAAATCTAAAATCAGATATTCAGGAATTCTTGGAATCTTTGAAGAAATTAATTCACCACCTAAATAAAATTCGTTGTCTTTCTGATCTCAACAATTCCTTAACTAGCCAATAAATAGCCAAAGATGGGCTTTCTAAATAGTACCATACTACCATTAATCATGGACCTATACGCCCATTAATGTTTTTTTTTGAAGTAACCGCGCAGGGTGTTTAGCTAACCGATCTCTAACCACTTTCCAAATGGTTAAATGGCAAAAATAAACAAAAAACTGAGAGTGAATGGCGGCGTTTCGAGCCAAGGAGACCGCAAATAGGCGATTTGAGGAGACCTTCGGGCAGAGAAATACGCCAAGGGTCTCTCACCAATGGCGCGTTTATGTAAGTGGCAGGTCTGGTTTGGTTCGGTGGTAATAATTTAGTAATCATTGACGTTATTAATTTGCGAAAACGTGTTATCAGATTCTCATGTATATGATGTCACTTTGAGTATATTGTGTTGAGGAGGAAGGATCTTGCACATGAAACTCTCAGCTGACTTGCTTGTAGAGCTCAAAGTTGTTGTCTCTGTTCAGTAACGGTCGATGCATAGTGGATATATGTTTGTTAAGCGCCTCTGTATTGAATGCTGAACTGCATCACATGGGGGTTGCAGCTAAAGTAGTATCTGATTTAAAGTTAAGCAAGTAAAGAAAACACCTTTTCTCTCGTCCCTCAACGGACCACTGCATAAATATTACTTTTAATATTCGTAGCAAAATCTCAATACTGGAGATTCGGGGGTGAATCTCTTGAACATGTACCGTTCAATGTTCGAGTAGTTAAATGTTGGGTTAATCGGTTAATCAAAACCTTTTAGACTTAAGTTGTACACAAGAATTGGATTGATTGATGCGTAAGAAGATTACTATCATAGCATATAATATAGCAAAGAATGTGATAAAAGTATAAATCAATTTAGGAGGAGATATTATCATGTATTACGATCGCCATAAGATTATGTACACAAAAACGATAAACATCCCCTACATATAACATGTTCACTGCACAGAAACTCGAATTTAAATCTATGATAAAAATACCAACAAGATTTAGAGTGGCTATTGACGAAACAATAATGAGCAAAGATTTAGAGATTTTAGAGAAAGAACCTGTGGCTGTGATGTCTAATAATGTATGGTGGAGTTCTAGCCTGAAGAATTAACAAAACCAACGACCAACTCACTCACTCACTCACTCTGCAAATGTTTTTGACAAAACCCAATGTTGCCTCAACCAACGATTTCATCACAATAGATCCAACAGCGATGGCTGCTCAGTTTGTTGCTGCTTCGAACCACTTGACCTTGACATAGATGTCCCACTTCTACCCCTTCCCCTTCCTCTTCCCACTGCTGTCGAAGGTGGTGGTGCGAGTTTCATTGCAGCTTGCTCAGTTTTGCTTGACTTGAATATGGAACTGATGTCTGCTGGCGGCTTTTGGTTACTGTATGAACTGCTTCCGAAAGATAATGGCATTCCTTGGTTCTGATTTTGAATCCCAAACGAGTTCATAGGATCTTGATTACTTGCATTGATACCTGAATCCCCTTGCTGTGGTTTTAGAGAAGAGAGTGAGGCATTGCTAAAGGCCCAGAAGTCGTTGTTAGCTGTAGGAAACTGCGTCATGTCTGTTTTATTGTTGCTCAAACTAGAACCACCGGTGTTCGGTGGAGCTCGAGTGGCAGTACCGTTGTGGAAACCCCCAGAAGCAATGGACGCACTGTTGGCCCGTGGTGGCCAATTAGCAAAAGGGTCTAGCTCATCAAAACTTGGAGTTGATGATGTTCCTCCAGAGTTTAGCCGTGCCTCGTCATTAGCTGGCTGAGAACTGACATTAGAGGATTGTCTTGGTGGCCACTCTATATCAACTGGGGCGCATGTCGTTGGCACTGTTGTCATGTTCGATGGCTGTGACTGAACTGTAGAATTGTTAAACTGAGAGTTTGCGGGTGCAGGATCTCTCGAAGCAGAACTTTTGGTCGGGAGTGCCCAATCTTCATCCCATGCAGGACTGTTCTTTGCTGCAGAAGCAACCTTCTCGATTTTTTGGGTTGGTGTTTGAAACTGGATCCCATCTGCAACAGAGCCCGGTTTTACTTGTGGAACTCCAGAATCGTTGACTGTAACTCCTCTTTTCTCCTCTATTTTACTGTTCCAAGACCAAAAGATAGACAAACCAGATGTTGAAAACAAAAACAAGAGTACGCAGGTTTAAGAAGGATGAGGACTCGGAAACAGGGACGGGAAAGCTCGGAAGCATACCTGAGAATATCCTTGACAAATAGCATATATTTGGCAAACTGTTGGACGTTCAATTGTTGGGCAGTGAGAAGCGGTATAATTAGGGGAAGCACGTGTTCAGCAGTGAATTCAACTCCATACTAGAGAAAAATTATGGGGAGCGCATTATGAGACAAGTCATGTTATAAACTACCACAGATGTAAAGGCGATTTAAGTTAAGATGTACTAACTTATAATATCATTGATACAAGTAAGCTATTTTTACCCACCTGCTTGAGAATTGCGTTTGCGATTGCAAGAGTGCACATAAGCGTAGGAGCAGAACGATCGACAGCAGTACAGCGTTGAATTGTTTGCAAAATTTCAGTAACCGCGAGTTTATCAAGCGTTTGAACCAACTCTGCTAAGCAGAGCAAAGCATTTACTCTGACCTGCACCACAGGGACGTTTTTATCAAAATATGGGTTAGAAGATCAAGCTCTTCATTTAATATCTCTATATTTTAAAGGACACAACGATTGAACCAATCAAGGCTAACATACGGCAGCAACTGTGGTTTTGAGAGCCAAGCCATGAACACGAGGCAAAATTGCTTGCCTTACCACCTGCAAAAACAAATTGGAAAAATTTAAGAACCGAAAAAACTCACCAACGCAACTGAGTTGCAAAACCAAAATCCAAATGCATGTGAAACTACGTTTGTGTAAGCCACACATCAATTCTCAAGCATGTATCATCCATTCAGATGAAACTCATCGAATAACATATAAATTCATTACCTGACCATCAAGTTGTTTCGCAACAGATGTAGATCTTTTCAGAACTTCCTCTTGTATCCGGACATCGTTGTCATTGTAGGCTCGTAGAAGCAAAGGGAGGACATGTGATACAAGATGCTCTGCATTAGTCTACACATTTGAACAAAAACATACTAGTAAAAAATCTGAGGAAGTAAGATAAAAAATAAGGGAACGTGATTCCATTTTAAAGCACTTTCAGTATTGGAGAAAAAAAAATTGCAGTTTGAATATAAGTCAGCTTTAGACAATGAAGCTCGTATTGGTTAATTGGTTTATGGCAGAATAAGAAACCATGTATGGTTTTGGCGCTGTCATTCATTTTATAACTGTAAGTAATCGCAACAAATATTCATAAGTAAATATACTTTACACATTAATTCCTTTACATCTTCCCACTGTGCCAATTCAGTAGAACTTAGCAAACTAAAATTCCAGTTTTGCATATATACGGGTTAAAGAGTTACCTTGTTAACTATAAGCTCTGCACGCTTTACAAGTAACAACAGAGTATCACCCGTAGCAGAACTCAAAACAGGAACAAGAGCTGGGAGCGTGGTCAACTCAAAGTCATTCTTATCCTGCAAATTGTAGTTTAACGTTTCAAGCATTCATTAAAACATGACAGAGATTGTCAAAAGTCAATGCAGAGCAACTTCCAAGTTTTCTACAGATGACAGGTTGATATATAGCCGGTATCTATTTGTGTAATTGAAGTCAAAAAAACATCTAGAACCAATGGTATCTATAAGTCTCAACAAAGAGGAATCAAATACATGAAAATCTAATTGACCGAATGCAAAATACCCAGATTAGAAAAAGCACCTGAGACTCGGCGATAGTTAGAACCATAGGAAGAATCACTGGCTGCATAACCAAATTCCTAAGTTCAGCACAAAGAGGTGGAAGCACCTGCGTAACAAAACCTACTTTAATTAATTGTAACAAGGCAAAGCACTTGAGAAATTGGATTCCTTTTCTGTTACCAAAATATGGGAAAGAAGTCATTAAGTGACTACCTTATACCGTAATACACGGGAATCAAAATCTTTCCACATATCTGATAGTGCTTTTAAGAACTCAGACTTTTGCATGTTGTCTCGTTCCTGCGGTAAAAAAAATGCCCCCAAAGGTCATATATACTTCCAACTATCTAGATGATGTCTGTCTTAAATGATGTGTGAAAGTGTATATACATACAAGCATATGATCAAGAAAACGGAGGGCACGTAACCTAGTGTCGCTTCGGAAAAAATTAGATCCTGCAGGTAAACGGTCAAGTATGTAGCTGCACAAGCAACGAGATAAACTTGTCACAAGACACAATGAAGATTCAGTATTCATACCTGTGAAATCCAATGCTGTTGGTCTAAAGGACTCGTTCATTGATAGCATCCTTTGCAAATCAGATACCAAGTCCGAGGGTATGGATGAGAAAGTTTCATTTGTTAAATAGTTCAACGTGTTCATGTACTGCAACAAAAATGGAATGTACTATCATCAGCGATGGAAGAGACAGATATCCTACTACTTTATATCAGGCAAGTATGAAAGTACATCTAAAATGGAAACTAGTTCTCAGGCTACTTCTTTTTAAAGAAAAGAACACTAATCAGACCGTCTTTGCCTGAAGACTAAACTAATAGGCTTGGGATTTAAAATTACCATCTTGACATTGTTGTGGCAATCAAACAATGGTTTCCGTGCAACTAAATGATAAGCGAGGCATCCAAAACTAAAAATATCTGAAGAAGCTCCAGCTGATGGAGTTTTGCTCCGCACCAATTCAGGTGCAGTATAATTTAAAGATGGTTGAAGCGGCAAAATCGAGTCTTCAACATCATATTCCTGCACAGATCCACTCATATTATAACACAGTCATCATAGCATCCATATGTAGTAACGGATCATGAGTTTAAGTACTCACAGCGTAGTGGAATGATTGCATGTTATCCAAATTCCCAGCCTGTGCTTCTGAAATAGCAAAGCCAAATCCAGCAAACTTCCAGGAACCAGCCGAAGTAATAAAAACATTCTGCAATAAAGTAGAAAGATTAGAAAGCACGACAGCTTCTAAAAAGATGAACAAATGTGAGTATAAGCTCTAACCTCGGGAGAAACAGCACGATGTATGAGATGTGCGTTATTGTGAAGAAAGTTCAACGTCTCTGCCATTTGAAGGAGACCATGTTTCACCTCCAACAAGCTCATCTCCTGCAACAATCATAGTAAACAGTAAACTAACAACCTTCCATTTTCTTAGTCATTGAGGTATGTGGAAAACGCACCATGGACTTGAGATCTTCTGGCACGTTATCCACATTCTCAACATCTCCAAGCGCGTTAGCGACGGAGGCGAAAAGAGGTTCCGTAACCATAGCCATAGCATTCTTGTTCTCGTCAAGCGCCTGAACCACGTGGACCACACCGGGGTGTCTCAACCGCACCAACTTCCCCGCGTCAGCGCGAATCAGATCGAGAAACGAGTCTTCTGCAGCTTTGGATAATCCCGCCCTGGCACGAGCCTCCGATAAGGCGCGCTTATCAAGCACCCAGACGCAGACGGTGGGGTACTGCTGTGGCCGCGTGGAGTCACGCGCCTTTGCGGAGTAGAGCTTCCAGGCGAGGCCGGGACCACCCGAACCGATCTGATTGAGGAGCTCGTAGTCCTGAAGAGGCTTGGGACCTGTGACTTCCTGGACTGTGGTTTGAACCGTCTTCTCAATCACCGCGGCGGTTTTGGCTAGAGCTTGGGTTAGCGTTCTCATGTTGATCGACATTTTCGCCGGAATTAACTGTCGCTCCAACTTTTACTCGATGGAGACGGCGAGAAACGGTGATTGGCAAGAAGCGTATTCGATGAACGAAGCGAAACTGAATCTGTATTCCGAAGAGGATTGAAGATGAACGCAGAATTGAAGATCGTTCTTCTTCCCGTGTGTTGATTTTTCTCCTTTTTCTTTTTTTCGACACAGATTATTTTCCTCGTGGTTTTTATTTATTTTATTTATTAGCCAAACAGGCCCTTCGTCTTGAGAAAAAGTAACAACAAGGTATTATATAAAATTATTTGCAACACTTGCCCAGTTTTAACTGTCATAAAGTCAGAAATGCCCCTATAGAACTCCTCCATTGCGCTCCAACATTTACCACTAACCATTGCATGAAGAGTCCTTTGAAATATTGCAGATTTGAATCTCTCTCCACAAGCCTAGAGGCGAACTTCATGAAACTATGTCAATCGAATTCATATCTCCTTTAGTATTTGTACTGTACAGGCTTCTCTGTGTTTGTGGGAGATTAGAGGTCATTTTTTAAACAAGAGGGGCTTTTGTTACCGGTTCACTAACCAACCGGGTTTTATCAGAGCATCTCGCTTGAAGTCACGGCCCGTTAATGACTTTGATTCACCCAGGCGTCGGTAACACTGTGAACAAAAACAGTAGCCTCAGAGGAAAGGAAGCATTGTTGCAAGAGAATGTAGTAGGTTGCGTACTAACCTTGTAACACACAATGGTATCATCAGGGTACATAGCAAATAGCTTAGTTCCCAGGCGGGCGAAGCAAGAATCACAGAGGCTCTCATCATTTATCTGCACGTGACGTGATCTTTCTTCTAATCTTGCCAACCTTGAATCCACATCCAATGCACGAGAGACATTGTGTACGATCTGTAACAATTGACTTAAGAACATTCAGACACGAAGCCTCCACCCACACCAGATACATATTCGAGAACTTAAAGCACAGTAACAATTTAATGATAAGTATATAAATGCTATTTCACTGATGAATTCTTAGGATGTAACTGTGCATGTTACTCTTGCTAATGTAATATTTCACAAGAGAACACACAATCTTACTGCCCTTCAAAGAAAAGGGCATTCACAACAGTAGCAGCATACACATAATACACGGATATTTTTAAGAAGGGATTTATTTACTTGGCCTTGACGATGATGATGAACCCGAGCCCTCAGCATTCTCAAAATTGTATCTGACGCCAGTTTTAAGGGCATGTCAGGAGACAATTTCTGGAAGAAGAAAAAAACATGATATCAGCACTATCAAACAAGTTATGATGAGCTAACAAATGCAGACGCTGTAGGATAAGATAAGAAGCATTGTCAGCTACATTTAACATATGGACTGAGATTTCTTACTTCCAAAACTTGCAAAGGATCAAGTGATTCCCCATGGTTGTGGAGAAGACGAACAGCAGCTTTGAACATAGGCTCTTTACCATTTTGAGGATCCAAGTACATATCAAGTAACCTAAGATAAGTTTCTGTTATAGGGGGATTTTAAGAAGGAAAAGAGGAACTCGAGTAATGGGATTCACACAATAAAGCAAGATTAAATTGAGAAAAAGAACCTACTGCATAAATGCATCTGGTCTTCCAATCTCTACACAATATTGCTCTGCAGCTGCACAATCCTCAAGCTTCCTGGTGCCCACGACAAAAGATATTGTCAGTAATCATATATTCAAAATCAATTGATTAAACAATCATCAACAGTTCTACTTCGTTATTAATGAGAACTTACAGAGCAAGAATTTGAAGGACCACTGTCTCCTGCCCTATCCTTCGGTATAGGATAGCCTGCCAAAAGAAGTTTACACATATATCAGAGGATAAAACAACAAGATATCAGTTGTTTGGATAGTAGAAAATTTATTGAATAATCATTGGTGGCACTGCTTAACACACATAAAACGAAAGAAACAAATTTGACCCACAAACCTTTTCTAACCACAGTTCTGATCCTTCAATCAAATTCAATATTTCTTCAGGGTCATACAGATCTGAAGATTGCAAAAACGTCTGCAATCTTTCCCGCACATCACTTTCAAATAGAGAAATACTTCCTACATTACAATCATGTGCCTCTTTGCTTCCAGCACCAGTTTCTTGGTTGCCATTTTGAACTTCAACACACTCAAGTGCTGACTTGGCAAGTGAGAGAGCATATGATGTATGCAGCTGCGGGTCATTATAGTCTCTATCTTCAATCAACCATTGGAGGTACCTGGCCCATACATAAAGAATTCGATGAGAAGAAAAATTCAAAAACTTCCCAACTTCGCTACAGGAAAAAAAACTCTGGTCGACCGTTCTTTTACTAGTTACTAATAAGCTTTAAGAAAAAGTCAATAGGATGAAAACTGTTTATGGTGTAAGTAAACCATACCTCTGTATGATTTCAACTTTTTGGGGATCAATAGCTTGGATCACTTTCTCTGCAACAAGATTGAGAAACAGAAACCCTTACATCAATAGAAAGATCTAGTGTTTATCCACCATTATGCAAATAATATGCCAAGCCACACAAAAACCCATAACCAAATTAAAACAAAAAACAAACTGCCTACTGTAAGGGACATCAATAGCCAAATAAGCAGGCTATGGAACTATACTGAGGTACAGCAGACTACCGACATGAGAATATATGCATAAATAGATTATGTTACCCTGACCAAAAGCAGTCTTGGACTTCTGGCATTACCTAAGTCATCTCAGACTTCTAACCATTATTTATCATACAAGTCCAACATAGATGACAGTTCGAAAAACCTAGAAACAGTTGACAAGATGGTTCTAGAACGAAAAGAGATCAACATCCGATTCACAATCAAACAAAATTGTCCTGATAACTATGATTCCCACCTGGCAAAAGCTCTTCTGTCCTTTTATCTGACGTCAAGACTTGAATAGCAAACAATGGGTTTATATCTGAAATCTAAAATTGATATCCACAATCATTCATTATATTCGCAGGATGCAAATATTAGAATGTAAAAAGTCACAACAACTTGGGGTTATATCATATAAGTCTCATACCCAACTAAGATGCTGCAATGCCAGTTCTGGATCACAGGGTTCCTCAAGAATCCTGGCTGCTTCTGCAGCAGCAGCCTCTTTTCCAGATAGCCTAATGAGCTCGTTTTCGTGTAAATAAGGCACCAAGTCATCTGAGTCTTGCCACAGACCAGATGAATAATTCTTCGCAAAGAGACGCCAAATAGCAAGAGCCTTTGCACTCATCCCCTTACTTGCATATAGGAATGCAAGTGTCCGCAGATGTTCAGATTCATTTAGAAGAGTCTCCAACTCCTCCTGCACCGCCCACACAAGTTGTACATTCATCCCTCAAGAAATTTCTCACAACAAGCTCTGTGTTTTTCGATGCATTGTAATGCTAAGGATCCAAAAGGAGTGCAATGACCTCATGGTACATTAACATAAATTTTAGACACCAATTAAATTATTCTTTGTTAACAGTGCTACTGTGTAGCTTTAGAGATTTTTCTCAAGGGAAGTCAAAACTACAGTACAGCATCCTTAGAAGGTTGTCATCGATCTTCTTTTGACCACAGTAGTTCACTAAACTGCCCCTGGGCTAACAATCTGCAAAGCAGGTACAAATACAATACATGATAAATGCACCTACAGACCTAGGCACTAAAACTATTTCTCTCTTTCTAACCAAGCTATAGCTATCTTACTAAAATATTCTGTCAAATAAATAGATTAGCTAGATCCAAAGTACCGATTTCTTACATCTTTCTGTTGTTAATTTCTAAAACAACGTACCATTTGATGCTATAAAATATGTGTGTGAATGATATATGCACTAAAAGACATACCACAACACAGTTGTTAACAGAAGATGCAAGATTCTCCATATCTTCAACACGGTTTACTGCTCTATACAGGAGCATTAGAAGCGTGTCTATTCCCTCTCTTACTGGGTGACTTAAGTCCTTCTCACGTGAGACCTCGAGGTACCTTTTGTTACAGGTAACATTTAGTCGTTATAGAATTCCCACCTCAGAGAACAGGGGTATACTAAAAAGCTGTTGAGGAAAAAGTGTACACAAATAGAAATTGTCGCACCTTGTCATGTGTTTGATTGCTGATTCTAGTAAATCAGCTCTACTTGGAGGATTTGAGGAAAACTCTTCGTCAACCGGAGTATCCATTCCCGCTTTTCTTAGGAAGATGGCTCTTTGGATGGCCATCAACCCATTATCTACAACATCTTCAAGAGGAGCTGGAGGGGGATGCAATCCCCAGTATCTATTTCTTGGAACCTGAAAGAAAGTGAAAACCTTGTTGAAGCGGAGAGAAGTTTGATCAAGGTTTGAGACGGTAAATTTAGAGCACAACACAAGTACCCACTGACAGGAGAATAAGTATACCTGCAAAGACCATCGATTAGGATCTCGCATGATAAAAGGAAAAACTTCAGAAGGTTCCATGCTTTCTGACTTTAGAAATTGATCCACTGCTTCCTCAAAGCGCAAATCAAACAGTAGTAGATACCCTATCTGAGCATGAAGAAAAGAAAGCATCTCTTTCGAAATTTCCCCCTCTGAGTCAAGCTCCTCCACCAGGGAGATGGCTTCTCTGTATCTCTTTTTCCTCAAGAGGTCTTTAATCTGTTCTTCATAAGGCACTCTCCGATAAAAAATAACCTGAAACATCACAATGAAGAAGTCGACACAATATTCAAGACCATTTCACCAACAAGAAATCCTTGAGAGAATTGAAGAAAACCATTATTGAGATAAGTACCTTTGACATGGTAGTAACAGCCAAAAGGTTCCCGTCTCCTGCCTCATCAACTGCCAAAACCGAAGGCCCACACCCTTCAGGACCAAAACTAACTGACTGAACACAAGCACCTGACTTCTTCTGATGTATTTCCATTTTCCCATCCCCAACAGTCACCAAATAGAAAGACAATTCTCCAACAGAATCAGGCCTCCTACGAAACACAAGGCTCCCACCAATAGGCTGACCATTCGTGTCAACAACAACTCCAACATTGTCCACCAACAACAACACCTTCCACTCTTTACAGAGCAACTTGAGCAGCGGGGGACCAGAGACATCAGGCAACGTGAATATCACACCACTTTGCCCGGTAACACACGAGATCAAGCTATACCCTTTATCAGTCCCCGCAACAACATAATCATCAAGCCAAACCAAAGTCTTTACCCCACCAATCCCCACAATCTCTTTCAACACAACAAAGGAATCACCTTTCCCATCTTCTAGTTCAATCAACAACATTCTCTCACTAATCGCAACAGCGAAAACATAATGACCTAGTTGACCCCCCTCACGTCGAGAATCCTTCCCTTTAACATCACTCACTCGATTCCCACCGCCAAGCATCTGAAGAAATTTCTTGCTCGAGCTAGACTCACCTGAAACCTCGAGAGGTAACAACAAGTCAGTACTCGAGGACTCACCTCCCCTCACTCTCCTAGCAACAACACTGATCCCTTTTAACAACCCACCCAATCTCTTAGCGGGTTGAGATAAAAGCGAATCCACTAAGAACAAGAATCCGTTGCATAGTGCTAGAACTTTCCCTCTTTCGTGTCCAAGCACGAAGATAGATTCAACTGGAGAAGCGCTCAGGGATACAGTTCCGAGACGCGCGACGATGTTAGTTGAAGTGTCGAGGGAGAGGAGGAGAAGGGAGCCGGAGAAGGTGCCGATGTAGACTAGGGTTTGGGAATCGGAGTGAGGGGAGATGCATAGGGATCGGATCTTGTCGACGCCGCCGAGATCGTAACGGGTAGTGAGCTCCACAACTGATCGAGATTTGGCCATGAGTTAGACTAGTTGAAACGAAGACAATGGCGGTGAATGGATTTGAGGAGATTGAAACTCCGGCGATCACCGATCAGTCTCGCCTAACCGGTAAAGCTAAAAGAGTCGGACATGTCGAGGAGTTCTTTTGACTTCTCAGTAGAATTTCTTCCCTTTATCTTCAATGAATAAAACGGTGTCGTTCAAATACTTTTTGTATATTGAGCCGGACCGGGCCTAAAAGATAACATCAAACCCCATGGATAAGAGCCTACTTATAGAAAACCTCAAAGATTTGTAAATTGGTTAGGTTCCCTTTTGATCTTTCTTTCTGGATGGCTCTTCAGTCTTCACACTAGTCTTCTGGTAAGAAGGTAACTTGTCATTAACTTGAGATGACCAAGCTCGCTTTTTATAACTTCTCTATGATTTAAAGAAAAAAGATTCAGATTTTAGTTTGCTAGTTTTATTGTCTTACACTCCCTCGTTTGTTATTAAGACAATTTTCTCAAATAATATGATTTAAAATTTTTATCATCAAAATAAATTTCAAAAAAAATATGATCAAAATAATTTTTTTATTTTAAAAAATTTAGTATTTATTTAATATTTTTAAAAATTTTAAACTCATCTCAAAAATTTTACTCCGTAACTCTAAAATCTAAATTTAAATTAATTAACTCAAATGATATATATATATATATATATTTTTCTTTTTTATAATTTTTTTAATAAAATCGATCATAATTCTTTTTAAAAATTATTTTTGTAACAATATTTTTTAAGTCTATCATAATGTATTTCTTTTTGTTATAAGTTAATGTTTGTTAAAAATACATATACTAAAATACTTTAAATATTTCTAAATTATATAAAATATTTATTAAAAGTAGAATAGTTAATAATAAACCATGAAGGGCCTTTTTAGTTTTTAATTAAAAATCATTTTGTTAATTGTTTTTTCTTTGAAATTTATTATGTTGTAAAATATTTCTTAAACAACTTAGATACTAAAACAAAGAAAATATTAATTTATTCCTGGAAAATTGTATTAAACATAGAATATGACAATAAAAATATATCAAATAAAATGAAACTGTTAAGAATTTGTCTTGTGACTTTTGATGCTCGAATATGCGATAGAATTATTATTTTTAAATGTAATAAGAAACGAGGCAATAAATAATAGACCATGAAAAGTTGTATTTTTCGTTTGTTTGGTTTTTATTTTTCTGAAAAAAATGAATTATACATCGTCATCCTTAGAAAGAAAGACACGTGGCGCTCTGTATTGCCAGAAGCCACATCGTCTTCTTCGGTAGGAGAAATGCCGCGCCAACAATCCCACAGAGAGAAAAATTGGATGGAACACAGAAGAAGCTGCTTCAATTCAGTCATCGTCAACGCTGCTTGAAGATGCGCAGCCTCACTCTAACTCTCAGATCCTCTTCTCTTCCATTCACCTGCACCTCCTCCTTCACACTCTCCAGGCGATTCCATTTCCTCAAGCCATGTTCTTCCCTCAAACAAACTAAGAAGCAGCAACAATCTCTCCGCCGCTCTCCGCCTCCTTCCACCGCTCCTCCTCCCAAAAGTCTCCGGTGGTTCTTCAATCCCAAATCCAGTAACGACGAAGATGACACTAAATCCCCCGCGGCTGAGAGCGATGAAGGATCGGGTGGGGACGCTGCGATTAAGGGTACGATTTTGGCAGGTGTTTTGTTGATTGGTACTGTTGGTGGATTCGCCGGCGTTGGATACGTTTACAGAGACCAGATCAATACCTTTCTCACTCAGTTCTCCACTTTCATCGAAGGTTCTTTTACATTTTGAATCGATTGAACTCTTAGATGCATTTTAGGACAAGTTTTAAGATCAGTTTCAGAAGCTGACATGAGTTCTGTCTTTGTCGAATTGATAACAGGTTATGGTCCTGCTGGGTATGCATTGTTCATTGCCGTCTATGCTGGCCTTGAGGCAAGCTTATTCATACTCTCTTCATTTTCATGTCATTGTAACTCTCTCTGTATCCTTAAAGTTTCAAGCTTTTTTAGATACTAGCCATTCCGGCTCTCCCGTTGACCATGTCGGCTGGTCTTCTTTTCGGTTCCCTCGTTGGCACCATCATAGTTTCTATCAGTGGAACAGTAAGAACATAGAAACCTCAGTATCCATTTCATGATGTAACTTTTGTATATGTTTGGCTGTCTGATTCTCTTTTGGTTTTGGTTTTTGTTAGATGGCTGCTAGTGTTGCTTTTCTAATTGCGAGATACTTTGCCAGAGAGCGTATCCTTAAGTTAGTTGAAGGTAACAAGAAGTTCCTCGCCATTGATAAAGCCATTGGTGAAAATGGGTTTAGGGTTGTTACTCTCCTTCGACTAAGCCCTCTGCTTCCTTTCTCTCTTGGCAATTACTTGTACGGGTTGACGTCTGTGAAGTTTGTGCCTTATGTACTTGGAAGGTCTGTGTTATAAGGAATTTTTTCTATTCCCCTATTATCAAGAATTCATTTAGAGAGCAAGATCTCAACTGAATAATGTACATTTTGAGTACACATACTTATTTGAGGATCATACTGTTTTTGCAGCTGGTTAGGTATGCTTCCAGGATCTTGGGCTTATGTCAGCGCTGGAGCTTTTGGACGAGCAATCATTGTAAGTATTGTTGTCTGTTAATCTAGTTTATTTACCCCTCATGCTTTGGATATATGCCTTTCTCATGTCAAGCGTAAGGTTACAATAGGATCCACCGACCTGTACAATAGGTCCATGCTGGTCAGCTTTAACTAGCTTAATAGATAGGGCGTTAAAAGAGGGTTATAGAACATCAAAGCTGTGGGATCACATCAAAATGTTTTGTTTTTACATAATTAATAAGGAGATTGATATCGAATTAAAGACAAATACTCAACACGAGGAAGACTAGTCATTACTTATGGATGTTTACTTGAGTTGAAGAAATTGTATCTCTGATGGATCAGTGGAGATTTTATGATATACGTTGTGATTCTAGCAAGCAACATAACCATCAAATGACAAAGTTCTGTCTGTGTTGTTTCAGCAAGAAGAATCTGCTGTTGGGTTGCCTGGAGGAAACGGACAGCTTCTAACGCTCGGGTTGGGTCTGTTGGTAACTGCATTAGCTGCAACATATGTAACTGGGCTTGCAAAGGTAACTAATACTACTTAGTAGTAGTAGTAACTGTTGTGCTCTTTCTCTTGTGTTTTATATTATCCCCCACTTTACCAGTAAGCATAGTGCAAACCCTTGTAATGTCAGACCAATTAATGCGAAACTTTTGTAGCTTAAGTACACAAATGCCCTATTTGATTGAACAAGGTTAGTCACAATTGTATCTAATTCATTTGTTGTGTGTTGCAGGATGCTATAAAGGATATTGATGATGAGTAGAGATATGAATACTAAGAGAAGGGAACAGAACAGTGAGGGATTCAACTGGATGAGCTCTAGGATTTGTAAAAGCTTAGTGGAGAACCATGTATTAGACATTGAATGTTATATATTTGATGACACTAATATCGCTCCATCATTGTTTATAGTTGATGATATAGTTTCATTTTTGTTCTCAACACTTGAATATGTTGAAAGGAAAATACTTCCAAGGTAGATGCATCTATATGAATGACACTGATCTAAGATGAACTCTAACATTGATCTTGCTCCATCATTGTTCATAGTTGATATAACTTGATCTTGTAAGCTACACTGCAATATGATGATAGGAAAAAAATGCTTCTCGTTCTAGATAGATGCATTTATATGAACGAGCCTCAGAAAATGAAAGGACTCAGGAGTACATTTGGAACTCAAAAGACAAGAATCTCATCAAAACGTATTTGAAGATGAGAGCATTTCAAAAACCAAAAACAAAAGTTTGGAGAATTTATTTGTCAAAAGAATATCTGATCTGAGAGAGACTCAAAGTCATGAGATCATTAGTCCCACACCAATGATTGATTTCACTAAGCAGTAGCTTCCTTCAAGTAGGCGATGAGATCAGCACGTTCTTGTGGCTTCTTGAGCCCAGGGAAGACCATCTTCGTTCCAGGAATGTACTGCATCACAAGAACAAATCAGAATCCAATCAATCTCAATGTTACTCACAACAACAACAAAAAAAACAGAAGATGATAAAATAGTTAAGATACCTTCTTGGGGTTGAGCAAGTAATCGTACAAGGTCTTCTCTTCCCATTCAACAGCTTTGTTCTTGTTAGCAGCAGAGTACGAGTAACCAGCTGTTGTACCAGACTGTCTTCCAAACAGACCGTTTAGGTTCGGTCCTATTCAACCATTTACAACAAAAAAAAACGTAACGATCATTCACAAGCAAAATCGTTTCACGCATTTTCAATGAAACACACCACAAGGCAATGACCATACGTGATACAGCTAGCAAAGAACAAACGTTAAAGCACTACCAAGATTCAAAATAACATTCCAATAAATACGAAATTGAGTTTTTTTGGATCGGATCTAATGATTTTGAAAACAACCCAGCTAAAACAGATCTAATATCAATACACAAGAACAGATCGATTCGAAATCAAAAGCCAGGAAGAATCGGATCGAAACATCGAATACAAGTCAAAGAGAGAGAGATGAGAGATGGATCGGATCTAACCTTGTTTGTGACCGGCGCCTTTGTCGACGGTGTGACACTGAGCACACTTGGTCCTGAAGATCTTCTCTCCGGCCTTGGAGTTTCCTGGTGGTGCTTCATCAAACGACGCCATTTTCACCTGAGAATACGAGGAGAAATTGAAGACGGAACTCTCGCTTCGCTGGAGCTTGTAAGGGTTTCTGTGGGAGCATCAATACGCCAGAGAGCTCTCTTAATAATCAATATCAATGGGCCAGTATCCTAATGGGCTCTTAGTGGGCTTCCATTTATCATACATGTAACTGTATGTCTGCCTTTAGGTGAGGAAAGTCAATTTTTTTTTTTTTTTTTGTTCAAAAGGTAAGGAAAGTCAATATAATCTTGCATCATGGTCGTTTTATTCAGAACTACTACAACACTAGGTTTCAGGGTTTGAAATTTCTGTGAATAGCATTTATTAAATAATTATGCCGATTAATAAAGAAAAAACTTCTCAAAAATATTCAATATGGTGCAACTAAAACCTGTCAAAGATTCATAAGACGGATCAAAATGGTGGTATCAAAGATAAATCCATATAAAAACAAGTAGATTCTTCGGTTTGAAATCGCATATGTAATTTTTATCATAACTGTAATATTACTGTGAATAGCATTTATTAAATAATTATGCAGATTAATAAAAAAACTTCTCCAAAATATTCAACATGGTGTAACTAAAACTTACCAAAATATGGATTCATAAGACGGATCAAAATGATGCTATCAAAAATCTACATAAAAACAAGTAGATTCGTCGGTTTGAAATTGCATATGTAAATTTTATCATAATTGTAGTATTATAATAAAT